>APFE031310664.1:92846-125344 GCA_000404065.3 Pinus taeda
AAAATATAATATTTTTATATATAAAGATGTTAAATTTATATGTAACAAAAATAATATTATAAAGAGCCAAAATAGAAACATCTTAACTTTGAAATACCAAGTGTCAAGAGGGATCAAATCTCTCAAGGTGCAAATATTTCCACAATTTTTACACTCAAAATAAGGTTTGCATCTTAAGATATTTGTTCCCTCTTAATGCTTGGTAGATCCAGCATTAATATGCATCTCCACTAGTATAAAGCAAATGAGAAGAATTATTATCATTAAATCATTTTATTGATGTGCTATTCAAAATGAAAGATATGTGTAATTTGTTGGAACCTAACATTATGTTGGTTCACCATACCTCTAGATCTCTCTGAGATATTCAACCGAATGGTTGACTAACACTTGACCATTAGTCGAATGATCACCTAGTGGATTAGTTGATTGAGTGGTCATTGGGTTGGTTGAGTGGTCAACTAGCAGGACCACCGACTGAATGGTTGAAGGAATCGACTAAACCATTAGGTCAACTTGGATATTTGATTGACTGGCAAGAAGTGGGCTAATGAGATAGCATGGATTTGTTGGAAATGATTATAATGTTCAATGCATGTTGGTGGACCGTATCCTTCACAATTCAAGTAAATTGATTATATTTGGTAACTATAAATGAAGGACCTTATAGGTCGAATATATATGTATGTACTTGGAAATATTCTTGGTAACACATTGATTGCAATCATGTTGTTCATTATGCATTGTGATGTTTTGATCATAATGCACTATGATTAAATGTTATAACGATGTCTCTAGACACCACCCATCAACTTGGAGTGTTATTTTCTCTTCTGTTTAATTTCTATTGGGTTGTGTTATTTTTTCTCTATTCTCGATTCCCCTCATTCCCTAACACGGTATCTCAGCTGAAGGTTTAAATTTAGTAATTTTATTTGCAAATAATGTGATACAAATCTTACAATGATTGACTTTGAGTTGTTTCATTGGCTAAGCAGAATTGTGTTTGAGATAGATCAAATATATCAAAAAAAAATTGAAGATGGCTTCCAAGATTAGTCAGCTATCTGTTGAAAATGCAACAAGAAATTTTTTATTTAATTTTGTCCTTGAATTAAATTAGGAATAAAATTGTCATCCACATCACAAGACAACTTGTATGATTTAACCAAGTTAATTTGACTTATTTAGCTTAGTTAATTCGAGATAAGGGTCTAACTTGAGTCATGTAGAGTTTCTCCTACTTTATAGGAGCCCTGCTTGAGTTTACTTTGAGTTGTAATTAGTTAATTCAGTTAAACTAGTTCCAACTGATGGAGGAACTAGTCGGAGGTTAGACGATGGGGTGTTGCTTCATGTGTTCAACCAATTAACTGATGATTCACTCATAAATAACTCATGCATGTCAGATCTGAGAGTTACCCGGTTGAGATTGGAGTTCAAGGGCAATGTACTATCAGTTGTATAATCATCTGAATTATATAGGTGGTGCATGCAATTAGAGGAAGGCCCAAGAGGATTGCACAATTCTAATGAGGAATTTCCCTAATTAATAGGGGGCTAATTCTAAAGAAAACAACACAAGGAAATAGGGACTTAAGCAAGCATAAAATTGGTTAAGTATTGGCCTAGGCTTGTCTAGAAAGTTGTGAGGCATATAGAGATAGTGCAAAGGTTGCTTGGGCTTCAGAAAAGCAATGTAATCTTCTCATATTTTCTAACTAATGCAACATACAGATAACATGGGGTTTTAGTTGTGTCTTTCCCCAGGAAACCATTGTGTAATGTGTTGATTGAATTCTTTCTCTTCTATGCTTTCTGATTTTGCGGTCATTTAATTGTTTCCGTTGATGAGTAGAGTAGATTCAAGTCTATTGTTTTAGTAAATTACAAATGGAAGTTTGAATCTACAAGGAATTTATACATGGTATCAGAGCAGAAATCAAGCTAGAAGAGGAGAATACGAGTTTGTCTTTTGCAAGTGAAATCGAATTTGCAATGTCATTCTTCAAAGCAAGAAGGATGTTGTTATACGAATTGAGACTCGAATATGCCGTTGAGGGTAGTTTGAAATATATTTCTTGAAAGAGTTCACTTTGATGTGTGTGGACTGTTCTCGACAACCTCCACGACCAAGCACATGCATTGTGTAATATTTGTAGATGATTTCTCACGTAAGTGTTGGATTTTCTTCATGTAAAATAAAGATCAAATGTTCTCTAAAATTTGTGAGTTTAAAAAACTCTTTGAGAAATACACTAGAAGGAAAGTGAAGACTCTTAGGAGTGACAACAATGGATAATATGCATTGATTCGATGGGAATTAATAGCACCCCATAACCCACAACATAATGGATTGGATGAAAGGAAGAAAATAAGTATTGTGGGAGCTACACGGGTGGTGTTACATGATTAGGGCCTACTGTTGCACTTGTGGGTTGAAGCATGCAACAAAGCCATATATGTTTAGAAAAGGAGTCCTCATCAAATTATCGGGATGAGTACACGACAAGAAGATTTTCTAGGGAAGAAACCAAATGTGTCACACTTCAGGATCTTTGTTCATCAATTTACTGTCATGTTACCAAGGATGCAAGGAAAAGGCTAGAGTCGAAAACTAAGTTGGGCATATTTGTGGGGTACATTGATACACCTCACAACTATCGGGTGTACCTTCCATCTCATTAGATGACAGTGATTCGTAGAGATGTGAAGATCAATGAAGAGAAGGCCATTGATTGTTCCCTTGAGATGGAGCTTCATTTATATGCAGATGAAGAAGTTTTAGCTCCAAAGGAAGAACCTTGGGATAATGTGGAGTAGCCACATGCAGAGGAGAAGAGAGTGGAAGCACCCACTCATGCAGAGACTTCTAAAGATGGAAGGAAGTGCACTAGACAAGTTGACATATTGATGCTTGATGCTAGAGAGAATGTGGGAGCACCCACATCATAACGCAAGCAGAGGAGGTCACTAGATCTGTACAATCGCTGCATGGCTCTTCTGAGCGAGAGTGTAGATATTGAGCCATCCTTATTCAAGGAAGCAGTGCAACAACCAGTATGGTTTTATGCCATGGTAGAGGAGTATGCCTCCATTATCAGAAACATTGTTTGGGAAGTGGTCCCAAGACCAACAGACAAGTCAGTGGTGAGTTCCAGATGGCTTTACAAGGTAAAGAAAGCAACAGATGGGAGTGCGGAGAAACACAAGGCTAGATTTGGGGCCATAAGGTTCTCTTAGGTGGACATAATTTATTACGAGGATACCTTTTCTCCAGTATCAAGGTTCTCTTCAATCTAATCTATTCTATCACTTTCAACCCAAATGGGATGGAAGATACATTAGATGGATATGAAGACAACATTCCTCAATGAAGTGGCTAAGGAAGAGGTGTACATTAAGTAGTCAGAAGGTTTTGAGACCTTTAACAGAGAGTCACGTGTCTGTAGACTCGAGCGAGCATTGTATGGATTGAAACAGACACCCTATGCATGTGTGCAGACTCAAGTGAGCATTGTATGGATTGAAACAAGCACCATGTGCTTGGTACACCATGATTGGAAGTTATTTTACCAGGTTGGGCTTCACCAAAAGTGAAGTAGATGAAAACCTTTACTATATTGTGGTTAAAGGTAAATTATTGATTATATTATTATATGTCGATGATTTAATTCTAACCGGTGATGAGAAACTAGTAAAATATTGCAACAAGGATCTTGCAATAGAAATTGAGATGAAGGACCTGGGCCTCATGCATTATTTCCTTGGTGTGGCAGTATGGCAAGGAGATGAGGAACTATTTGTCTCCCAGGTGAAGTATGCCAACGAGATACTGAAGAAGTTCCACAAGGAGAGAAACAAACCCATGAAGACTCCTCTAGTACAAAATTGGAGGAAGGAAGATGCTACTTCAGGTGAACTAGTGGAGGATACTATTTACATGAAGCTTATGGGTTCACTTATGTACTTGGTGAACACACAATTGAACATATGTTTTGCAGTTAACCAACTTAGTCAAGAAATGGTTAAGAAAACCAAACTCTATTGGAAGGAAGCTAAACATGTGTTGAGATACCTCAAAGCCACCACTCAGTTTGGTCTTTGGTACAAATAGACAGAGGGAGTGAAGTTGCAAGGCTTCATAGATGCAAATTGGGAAGGGATTCCATCTAACAAGAAAATCACATAAGGGGGAATCTTTAATATTGGGTTAGCAACAGTTTATTTGTACAACTGTAAGAAAATATTTGTTGCACTCGGTTCAGCAGAAGCAGAGTACATGGATGCTAGTCAAGCAACTTGTGAAGCTATATGAATGAGGAAGATCCTTTTTGGGTTATTTTATCAACAGATGGATCCTATAGTGTTTTACTTTGACAATCAAAGTTGTATCAAACTCTCTGAGAATCTAGTTTTTCATTATCATTCCAAGCATATCAACATCTGGTATGACCATCTATGAGATTGTGTGCAGAGGAGAATCCTGCTGCTAGAGTACATTCCTACATAGAAACGAGATGTGGGCATCTTAATTAAGGCATTTTCAAGAGGAAAACTCGAGTTCCATAGAGGTAGGATTAGGGTATCTGATAATCCCTTTTTTTTGTTGTGAGGGAGTGTTGAAATGCAATAAGAAAATCCTGATTTAATTTTGTCCTTGAATTAACTTAGAAATAAAATTGTAATTCCACATCACAAGACAACTTGTACGAATTAACTAAGTTAATTTGACTTAGTTGATTCAAGTTGAGGGTCTAACTTGAATCATGTAGAGTGTCTCCTACTTTATAGGAGCCCTGGTTGAGTTTATTTTCAGTTGTAATTAATTAATTCAATTTAATTGAGTTAAATTAAGTTAAAGTAGTTCCAACTTATGGAGGAAATAGTAGGAGGTCAGAAAGTGGGGCATTGCTTCATGTGTTCAACCAATTAACTAATGATTCACTCATAAATAATTCATGCATGTCAAATATGAGAGTTACCCAGTTGAGATTAGTTTTCAAGGGCAGTGTACTATCAGTTGTATAATCATTTGAATTGTACAAGTGGTGCATGCAGTCAGAGTGATTAGGTGCTCAAAATTATGCTAAAAATCAAAGTGTTATAATTTTTTTACACTTAGTTTTAGATCGAAGAGCTCATCATTATGATTCCAACGATGTGAACGATACTCAAATCTAAGCTTGTATGTAGAAGTTAGAGCAAGTCAAAGTTCAGATTTGACTTGCTTACATGGCAGGAATAGATGATTTGGCAAGGCCCTCCAGCAAATGAGGAGGTGTCAAGTGGCACACCACCATTGTCCCCCTGCATGTCACAAATCATAGTCGCAGGCGGATCGACATTAAAAATCAGGGCCCGAGCAAGCAAGAATGCAATGTGATAAGGTAGGTGGAAATGCCTTCAAGAAATTGGTCAGAGGTGTGATGTGATGGATCACAGATCACATATTAGTGAAGGGAAGATAGTTACAGTAATCGGCCCCCATCATACCCTGATTGCAATGTGATGGATCACAGATTGCAATCACACACAAGTCCCACACTATGATTACCGTCGATACTCTGCCAAATTGCGATTAAGTGATAAGTTCCAGATGTGATGTGACTTTAGATACCAGTTTATAATTTCGTTGGGTCCACCACATTGCTATCACAATATTACCCATTTCATTCACAAAACTTAAGCCCACCAATCCTCACTGATTGTAATCTGCGATAATAGTTGGCCAACAGAATATAGCTCGTCGCACAGCAAAATTTTCGCCTAGTTAGCACGTTTTTGGGGCTAATTTGTAGGATCATGCTGGATGTGGAGCATTTTGTGGAACGAATAAAGGGGAAACTAGGAGAAGTCATAATCTCTTCAATTTTCCACCAATTTGGTTGCAAAAATAGGCTAGATAGCCATTTTTTAGTATTCTGGACTGATTGGAGCAGGTCTCAGAAGCATTTGAGCATTGTAAGCACATAGTTTTACACTTTTAAGCATAATAGAGAGGGCCAAGCCATTGGAAGCTGGACCAAGGAGATGTAGCCCAGGAGGAGTGAACTCCTTTATCATGTGCTTGTTGTAATGTGTTTTTGATGATGTTCTATATATGTTTATGTTGTTATTCAATTTTTGGTTTTATGTTAAATTGCTCATAAAATTAACATAAAAACTCTTCATTTTACTTGCAAAAATTGATGAATCCTTGAGCACAATTGATTCAGATTCAATATTGTTGAATGTATCAGGGGAATCTATGGCAAAGGCTTTGCGGGACAAGTTAGGGACTTTGTACCAATATAAGTCTCTGGTGAATAAAATGTTCTTACGGAAAAAAGTTGTATAACCTAAGGATGAAAGATAGAGACTCAGTGACAGAGCATATGAATGCATTTAATATTGTGGTAAGCCAATTATTGTCTATTGATATTAAATTTTAGATGAAGATAAGTTCATTAGTTTGTTGTGTTCTCTAACATATTCATGGGATAGCCTGTTTATTGCAATAGGTAACAATATAACTACCTTGCAGTTTGATGAAATAGTCTCATCCTTGTTGGCGGAGGAGATGAGATGAAAAAAGATGGAGAGCCAGAATGGTGATGCCTTATATGTATGAGGACAGTCCCAAAACATAAACAAAAATAAGTCATCGAGTGGGAGATCTAAATCTAGAGGCAGATCTAAATCTCCAGGAAAATTTGTAAAGGTGTGCTGGAAATGTGGAAAGGAAGGGCACTACAAAAGGGACTGTAAAACTAAAGTTGCTGACAAAGGAAAGGGATCTGATGATGGTCATTTTGCAGAGGCAAAAACCACCTTAGATGAAGGTGGGGATGTGTACTTGGCTTCTTCTTCAAGTACACATGTATATCATGAGGTATGGTTGATTGACTCAGGTGCATCCTTTCACTTCACTCCCCATAGAGAGTGGTTCAGCGAGTATGAGAAATATGATGGTCATGATGTCTCCTTAGGGGATTATAAGAAGGCTAGAATCATTGTTCGTGGAAAAGTGAATTTGAAGTTTCAAGTTGGAAGCATTAGAACACTTCTGGATGTTCTGCATATTCATGCATTGGCCAGAAATCTTATTTCTATAAGCAAGCTGGATATTGCAGGTGTAAAAACAGTGTACGAGAAAGATACCTGCAAGATAGAACTAGTATTGATGCAAGGAGTTCTTATTGGAACTCTATACAAGCTGCAAGGTAGCACTGTTATTGATGGGTGCAACAATTCTATAGTTCCTGAAAGTGGAGTAGAAAATCTAGTGGTCTCTGGAGAAAAGGTCATGCTATGGCATCAAAGGCTTGGACATATTGGAGAGAAGTGTTTTCGAATACTTCATGGTAAAAGTATGGTAGAAGGTATGACTAATAGCTCTCTAGATTTTGATTTCTGTGAAAATTTTGTATATGGGAAGTAGAATCGGGTGAGTTTCCCCTCTGGTAGTAAGAGAGTGAAACATATATTAGAACTTCTGCACAGTGATGTGTTTGGACCTATGAAGGTTTCATTACTGGGTAATTCTATGTACTATGTATCATTTATAGATGACTTCTCAAGGAATACATGGATATATTTCCTCAAGAAGAAACCTGAAGTCTTTGGCAGGTTTAAAGAATTTAAGGCTCTGGTGGAAAACCAGACCGAGAAGAAGATAAAGGTGATGAGGACAGATAACTGTGGAGAGTTTTGCAAGAAGGAATTTGAAGAGTTCTGTAAGAAGTGTGGTATAGCACAACATAAGACTACTCTTTACACACCTCAGCAAAATGGAGTTTCAGAAAGAATGAACAAGACGTCAATGGAAAGTGCAAGAAGCCTGCTTAGTGGTGTTGGGTTAGGACAAGAATTTTGGGTAGAGGTGGTGGATACTACATCTTACTTGGTCAACAAATCGCCTTCATCAGCATTGGAGGATAAGAATCCACAAGAGGTATGGACTGGTAAGAAACCTTCTCTTTCACATCTGAGGGTATTTGGATGTGACGCATGTGTACATGTTCCAAAGGATAAAAGAACAAAGTTGGATAGTAAATTTGAAAAGTGCATCTTTATTGGGTATAAGTATGGTTTAAAGGGTTATAAGCTTTGGAACCTAGTAACAAGGAAGGTTGTGTACAGCCAAGATGTGGTGTTCAGAGAGGTGAAATATGTTATTAAACTTGAATTCCAACCAAAGAAACCTAAGAAGATAGAGTTTGAGCTTAAGGAGGAAGAATCAGACTCTACAGTAGAAGAGGAATTAGAAGATGAAGAGCCACAAACTTTGGTTGTGAGAAGATCAGTTCGAGAAAGAAGGTAGCTAGAAAGGTATAGTCCATCTGATTTCTATTCAAATTTTTCTTTATCTATTACTAATGATGATCCTAGAACTATGAAGGAAGTAGTAGATTCAGAGGATGGCAAACTCTGGAAAGAGGCCATGATTGATGAAATGGCATCTTTGCACAAAAATGAGGCTTGGGATTTGGTGGAGTTGCAGGCTGGAAGGAAACCTATGGCAGCAAATGGGTGTTCAAGAAGAAGATAAATGTAGAAGGAAAGGTGGAGAAATACAAAGCTCGTTTGGTAGAAAAAAGTTATTCCCAGGTGCCGGGAATTGATTTTGGTGATATATTTTCTCTTGTTGCCTACGTAGCTTTTATTAGATTACTTTTATCTGTTGCTTCTTCTTTTGATTTTGAGGTAGAACAAATGGATGTGAAGACAACATTTCTTCAAAGGGATCTAGAAGAAGATATATACATGAAGCAATCTGAAGGCTTTGCGGTGAAGGATAAGAAAGAACTGGTATGCAAGTTAAAAAAGTCTCTATATGGGTTAAAACAGTCACCAAGGATGTGGTATCATAAAATTGATACGTTTATATGAGGACTTGGCTTCACCAAAAGAAAGGAAAATCATTGTGTGTATTTTAAATTAATTGGTGACCGTTTTATTTATCTAATCTTGTATGTGGATGATATGTTGCTAGTTGGAAATTGTTATCACTCCTCCGGATCTCCAAGGCTGAGGAAGAGTCCAGTTGAGGTAACCACAACCAATATTTTGGCTTGGTAGCTAGCCCTACCAGGTCGAAGAGGTCTCTCTCCAAAGGATCACAGCCAAGAGCGATGGATGGATTAAGGTTTTAGGCTAGGTATAAAGTGCATAGGTTGTTTTGATTTGATTTGGTGGGGTTACTGCTGGATGAGGATATTAGGTCAAAGAGGCTAGGTCAGGGCAAATAAGATATGATTGCAGACATTCAAAGGGGCAAGATAGGCAAAAATTTTAACACTTAAAAGGTGATTTGGTAAGATAGTTTAGTATTGGTGAGGAGTTAAGAAGAGCATAGGAAATGTATTCTTCCTAAACTGCCAAAAAATGGACAAACTATGATAACTTTCCCAAAACAGATCATGAGCAAACATGTATTCTGCATATCAACTTGAAAATTACCATATAATATACATGCAATGGTTTATGAGCATACAAATCATTCATACAGATTATCACAAAGAAGAAACAATGTTAAACATTCATACCGAATGTATCCCAAAGAAATAGTTGCAACTTATGTATTAATAGTGGCCAAAATCTAATACAATAGTGTCTCTGATCACCAGTACAACATCCAACTAAGTCCAACCTCTGAAAAGAGTGAAAAAAGGGAACATATAGACATCAAAACAAACTCCTCCCAACCTCAGGGGTCAAATCCATAGCTAGAGTGTAGGGTGGTCAAAGTGACTCATCCCTAATTACATCAAAACTGATTCATTTGACTTGATGAAGTCTATTTACCTAATGTATTTACCCCTAGGTAATAGTAAAAGACCATAATTACATTTACAATATCAATTACATGAGAAAAAGTTTATTTCCATAGGTGAAAATCAAATATGGAGAAGAACAGTGAAAAATCAGGAAAATTGTCAAGTGTGTCATCTTTCTGTCAAGTGCACCCTCCATCTTGTAGACTGATTTTGACTACCTTTCCGGTGTCCAAATTGAGCCCAAGATAGCTCATTGGAAATCGTTTCCTGTCTAGTTTCCAAATCTTCTTTAATTTCCAAAATGGACCTGATTTGGCACTCCAAAACTTCATTATCCCAAGATTGGTCAAGTGCACAGGGCCTAAGCAAAAAATGAGGCAAAAACATGATTTTTTGCTAGGATTTTTTCCCTTTTCACCTGCTAGTTTTCCAAACTAGGGCTAGAAACATGGTTTTCTTAGATGTATGTGTCATTATGAATCCATTGGTAGTCTCCATTTCTCCAAAAAGTGCCCCCAAAAAGTGCGACGCTGCGCATTTCACCAAGCAACTAAGTTCTAGGCAAGTGTGTAGCGCCAGAAGGAAGTGAAGAGCACCGAATTAAAATCAACTTTGGAGTGCCTTCCTGAAGTCCCAATTCAGCCCATGACCGCACATTGGAAATATCTCTCTCTTGGCTACACAATGGACCTATCAAGCACTAAAAATGATCAATTATAGACCCTCAAAAATCAATTCTCCCAAGATTGGTAAAAAAGTGCAAAATGAGGGTGCAAAAATGAAGTGTGATCTTGCAGGAAACTTTTGTAGGTCTTCCTCAACTCAAAATGGAGCTCAAGATAGCTCATTGGAAAGTTATTTCTGTCTAGTTATCATTTTACTCATCAAGAAAGTCATTTGGACACTCCACTTAGGAGAAAATTTTATTTTCCCAAGGTCACTCAAGAAGTGCAACAACTCTCTTGTAGAAACTGTATTTTTGACATTTATCCAAAACCATAACCCCTGTGTAAAAATTGAAGGAGGTTTTTCGTCCTTGGCCTATTGTTGGTACTAATTTATGATTGATTATTTTATGTAAAACCCCTCTTTTATTCATCATTTTCCTTTATTTAGCCTTTAAATTTCCTCCATATTCCTTAGAAACTGATTGATATAATGTTATTTCCATTATTTTTATCTTGGAATTAATCTTAGGAACTTTTGTGTTGAAATTGGAAATTTCCATAAAATTACAAGTTATTGTAACTTCCTGTAATGGCTCCATGGTTTGATAACTTGCAAGACAGATTGGCAAAGTCGAGGACCTGGGGTTTGATCCTAAATGTACAAGGATGGTGGAAGACCTATCTACTCTCGGATCTGAAGAATCTAGGTGCTCGGTTAACACTGGTCAAACCCAACCATTTTAGCAAAAATTCCAGATTTTGTGAACAAACTTTGTTGTTTTGGGATTTTTCTCAGATTGAGGATCTGAACTAATTTGACCTCCTTTGATGTAATTGTTAGGATTTCATTAGGATTGTGAGGAGTACGAATAGCTTCCTCTTGTTGTGAAGATTTAGGATAAATAAGTCAAAAGGAGAATTATGTAGTTTAGTAGTTGTTGATACATGAAAAACTTGGGAATGCAGTTTATGTATTTTTGATTTCCAGACTTGAATACAGAGATACAGTGTTGGATTCCATATTTATGTTTCAAATCCAGTGGTTGTTCTCATTTGAATTAGTCTAAGGTGTGCTTGCAAAGTGTGGAGCACCTCCACTACAGAGTTGGTATACTTTTCCTTGAATTCTCTTTTACAATTGCATAGATAGATCTAATACTTAGAATTGTCATTCAATTCATATACTGCAAGTTTATAAAATTGGAAATCTTTAATTGAAGAGATCCACATCTATTGTGAAATAGTTTTGTAAGAAAACCTCAATTGATATTCGTCTTGAAATTGACAATTGTGCTTGCTATTTCATGGTTTTTATCTCATAGCTTGATCTATAGTTTATTGTTCATTGGTTGTGATTTGTAGTTGCAGAGCTCAATTGGTAGTTTGTTGAATGAACCTTATAAGAGGTTCCACTATTGTTGATCTCCAAATATACATATTTCATTCACTATTTTGTGTGATAAGTAATTAGGACTATGTTTTCTAGATAGACAATTAGATTTGTTTCATTTAAGTAAATGCTTAAGTGTTAAAAGACAAAGAGAAACCTCTTATAAAAGAGAATTATTGATTTTTCCACATTAAGCTATCATTTAGAAACTAAATCCTTCTATATCTATATATATTAGATAGCGCCTCTAAGTGTACCTACTCGGGTTGACAGAGAAATTGAAGCCTCATTTATATCAGTAAGTAAGGCCCAACATTTTGGCGTTGTTGCTAGGGAGGTGCAAACTAGGAAGATTTAAAAAAAATCTAAAAATCTTAAATAAACAAAACAACAAAAACACAGATTTAGTGTTAATTCTTTAAGCCATGATTCTTGATGTTTAGATCTAGGGATGAAAAAGGAAGATTCATAAAAATCCCCCACCAAACAACTAACCCTCCACTGGGAGAAGAAACTTTAGAGAGGATTGAGTACACAACACCAAATGGAAAAGTTACTATGGAAAAACTTGAGGAAAAAAAAATATCAAGCCAGAGACTTACTCTCGTTGAAAGATGAATCCTAATAGATCATGAGGCAAAGAAAAGATATGTACTTGAGACTTCTACAGTAGGGAAACAAAAAGAGAGTAGTATAAGAATCCAACAGCCTATCCTTGAACAGATTGTTCCTCAAGAATCAAAATAGGAAGAAGAGATAGAAACCTTAGACAAGTCACATATCACAATGGTTGAAGGCGGAGGATCTAGAGGACCTACTGCAGAACAACTTAGAGAGTATGAGAGACAAGTGGAAGAAAGGAGAAGAAAAAGAGCTTGAATAAAAACAAGGAAATGATACTCTATTGAGAGGGAATCAAAAGCCACCAGAAGAAGAGGAATCAACATTTAAATTTCCAATTCAAGATAGAGGAGATTACATGGACGAGGAAATTAAAATGAAAAATATCCCACCTTCTGTATTACCAAACTTTTATGGTATGAAATCTGAAGACCTTGATTCATTTATGTTTGAATTTGATATAGTATGTCGAACCTCTGGATATACCGATGATGCACACCAACTTCGACTTTTTCCTGCCACATTAAAAGCAGTAGCACTTAGGTGGTTCATGGGATTGGGTGAACACACAGTCACTGATTGGGATAAGATGAGAAAAAACTTTTTGAAAAAGTATCAACCTTACTGTCAATCAAAAGACTCTAAAGATGACACCTTTAGAGTGAATCAACAAGAAGATGAGACCTTAGAAGAATACTTGGAAATATTTTCATACACTCTGGAAAAATCAAAACATAGAACCATGTTTGCTGATCTTATTCGAACAATATTTCTTAAGGGCATCCGAGACGAATATCTAGGTGACCTCAATCTCATGGGTAAAGGGGACATTTCTAATTTACCTTTAGAGGAGATTGTTGACTTGTGTTAGAAGTACTCCAGAAGTAGAGCAAAAAATGGAAGAAGAACTACGACATCTAGAATCACTAAATTTGCCACAGGAAATATTACCAGAGTTGAACTAGGCAATCTATTTGAGGATTTTAAAACAGACCTCTTAAGCACTTCGGGAAATCAAATAGACACTCTGAAAGCAAAGAAAAGTCAAGATGAACAAGAACAAGTGTTGTCTATAATTTGTCCTAAATGCAAAAAAAAAAACTTGCTTTGAAAGAATGTCCATTAGATAATGTTCAGATTTGTGGGTTTTGTATAGAAAATCATGACACTAATGACTGCTCTAAGATGAAAGTTTTGCAGAGTTATAATTTGGAAGCTAATGTAGAGATGGAGAACTTATATTTTGTGGGAGCTCGGAGACCATGGAAGCCAAGACCTCTAGGTGTGTTTCAAAATCCAAATCCAGTAAATTATCAAATGCTTGTTCAAAATTCTTGGAATGTACCTATGCCATGGAAAAATTGGTTTAATCAACAGCAACAATCTTATCCACAACAGGTATGGAGAGGATATTCACATCCTCAGTAATTTCCTCAACAACCACCTCAGCAATATCAGCAGTCATTTCCAAATCCATATCCTCAACAATATTAGCAACAATACTCTCAGCGATATCCACCACAGTGCACCCATCAATACCCTCAACAACCAATTTCTTATCAATAGAAAAATCCTCAGCAAACCTTACCTACTCCTCCACCAATGAATCAACCACAGCTACAGTTACCATATAATCAACCTCCTAAACCTACGTAGCTACCTACTCAACCAATAGCTAATCTAAATAATCGACTGGATAGACCAATGTATAGTGTGGATGAGGGACCATCATACCCAATTCTACCTCTACAAAACATAGAACTTAAATCCGGTCGAACTCTTCACACAGAACCTTCACCTCCACCTGTTTCAGCGAAAGAGATTTTGAATAAAACTAATGAACACGAATTGCCAACACATAGTAAACAAGATGATTTATAACAAGGCAAACAAATTAGGACAGTGCAGTCACCTCCTTATCCTAAGCAGTTACTTCAACCAAAATTAACCACACCTCTGCCACAATTCGATGTTCTGGATGAGCTGAGAAATGTGTATGTAAAAATTCCATTGCCCCAAGAAATTAAGGATATTCCAATCTATACCAAAGCCATCAAAGAACTCTGCATTAAAAAGCTTGCAAAGAAAAGACTTAATCCACAAAACATTCACGTTATTGGAAATTTAGCTGGCCTTATGTTAAATGTCATTTATATGGAGAAATATGTTGACCCTAGTATACATAGAGTTACAACAATCATCAACAAAGTCTCCATTCCAAATACTCTCGTTGATTTGGGAGCTACAATAAATGTCATGACATTGGATACAATGAAAACCTTACAGCTGACAAATTTACAGTCAACACCAATTGTTTTAGAATTAGCAGATCACTCTAAAGTCATTCCTGAAGGGATATTGGAAGATATAACTATTTCATTAGACTCTTGGGAGTATCCAGTTGATTTCCTAGTTCTCTAGCCAAAGTCAAATTTAGGAGGACACCCTCTCATACTTGGTAGACCATGGTTGGCAACTACTGATGCATTTATTGGGTGTAGATCAGGTAATATGATCATTTCTATAGGAATAGAGAGAAAAAAACTTACCTTATACCCAGCAGCCCAAGCTCCAGTAGTAACACATAACCTATGGCTTGATGACAAATACAATGGTAGGGAATAAATACAATTTGTTTTAAGCATCAATCAAATTTATGATTTCAGGGAAGACAATAATGAAGATTTGGTAGAAATGTTTATCTCTCAACTTGATGTTTTGGAGGAATTAAGAAATGAACAATACACTGCTACAGATCAAATATTGGCACAGAGCTTTCAGAAAACTTGTACCATATATTCTCTGAAAACATTATTTGAAGATATCTTTCCAATCAACTCTATTACAAACACACAAAGCAAGACTGTAGAAATCAGCCCAATAAAAACATTTAACATCGGAGCATTTTTAGATTCATCTCAGGAATAGAAATTGCTTGATTTGTTGACCAAATACCAAAAGGAATTTTCTTGGGACTACACTGACATGCAGGGAATTCACCCGGAAACTTGCACTCACCATATCTATACATACACTAGTGTTAGACCAGTGAGGCAGCCACAGATAAGGATGAACCCCATGCTTAAAGAGATTGTAAGAGATGAATTGCAGAAGCTACTGAAAGTAAATTTCATTTACCCCATCTCTGATAGCTAGTGGGTATTTCCACTAGTGATACTCCCTAAGAAAAATGATAAGTGGTGAGTTTGTGTTGAATACAGAGAACTGAATAAAGCCACCCTTAAAGACTATTTTTCATTGCCATTTATTGACCAAGTTTTGGATACAATAGCTAGAAAAATGTCATTTTCCTTCTTGGATGGTTTTAGCGATTACAATCAGATCAGCATAGCCTTAGAAGACCAAGACAAAACAAAATCTACCTATCCCTGGGCACATATGCCTACCAATTTTTACCATTTGGCTTGTGCAATTCTCCAACAACATTTCGGAGAGCAGTATTAGCAATATTTGTTGATCTGGTTCATCAATGTGTTGAGGTATATATGGATGATTTTTCAATATATGGCGATTCCTTTGACCATTCTTTGCAAAATCTTGAGAAAGATTTAAAACGATGTATAGAAACCAACTTGTCTTTAAGCAATGAAAATGTTATATGATGGTTGAATGAGGGAATAGTCTTAGGACATCATGTTTCTTCCAAGGGAATCAAGGTAGATCCAACCAAAATTCAAATTATTGTCAAATTGCCAATTCCAACAAATCAAAAAGATGTAAGAAGCTTTCTTGGTTATGCAAGCTATTATAGGAGATTATTGAAAACTTTAGTAAGATAGCCTTGCCTTTGTTTAAGCTTCTTACAAAAGATGTATCTTTCAATTAAAATGATGCATGTCAAAAAAAATTTGAGAAACTTAAAGAGAAATTGTCCACAACTCCAGTTTTGAGGGGACCCAATTGGACTTCACTTTTTCACATCTCCACTGATGCATCCAATACAGCATTAGGGGCTTCATTAGGGTAGAAAGATGATGGTTTAACTTATGCCATTTACTTCATTAGTAAAAATTGGACTTCTACTAAACTCAAATATACAATAACTGAGAAGGAAATGCTTGCAATCATACATGTTGTGAACAAATTTCGTCATTAATAACTGGTTATGAAGTCTTTGTTCACATTGACCACTCTGCCATTAGATACTTAATGAACAAAACTATAACTAATGGCAAGATTGCAAGATGGTTATTATTATTGCATGAATTTAATCCCACAGTGCTGGACAGGCGAGGGAAAGAGAACCAAGTAGCAAATTACTTTTCTAGACTACAAAATCTAGGTGAAGTTGTTCCAATTGAAGATTCATTTCCCGATGAACATCTATTTATAATTTCAATATTAACACCATGGTATGTTGATTTAGCTAATTATTTGTCCATAGGGAAGATACCTCCATCATTTAGCTCAAAGGAGAAGAAAAGACTAATTAAGCAAAGTGAAAGATATTCATGGGTTAATGGAGAATTGTTTTGTACTGGTTATGATCTAATTATTATAAGATGCATTAGAGAGGATGAATTATTGACATACTAAAATCTTGTCATGATGAACCTCGTGGTGGCCATTTTGCAGCCAAGAGAACAGCACACAAAATCCTTAGCCTTGGCTACTATTGGCCATAATTTTTCAAATATTCAAAGAAGTATGTGAGAAGTTGTGACAACTGCCAACGCACAGGTAGACCAACTACCTCATATGAGATGCCACTACATCCACAGGTACATCTAGAGCCATTTGAAAAATGGGCTTTGGCCTTCGTTGGACGCAATAATCCACCTTCCAAAGGGAAAAATTACATCTTGGTATGTATAGATTATGTGACTAAATGGGAAGAAGAAAAGGCACTTGTAAGGGCAACTGAGCATACAGTTGTTAATTTCCTTTTTGAAGAAATATTGGTTAGATATGGAGTGCCTAGAGAGATAGTAACAGACCAGGGGACTCAATTCACTTCTAGATTGGTTCAAGACATCACTGACAAGTAAAAAATCAAACACAGAAGGAGCACACCTTACCATACATAGGTCAATGGCCAAGTGGAATCTACAAACAAGACATTGGAAGGCATCATGACTAAAATAGTGACAACAAACAGAAAAGATTGGGCAGATAAGCTCAATGAGGCACTCTGGGCATATACAATCACTTGGAAAAACACAATAGGGTTTACACCTTATTAGCTGGTGTATGGAAAAGAAGTCATGCTCCCAATAGAATTTCAAATACATACTTACAAATTGGCAGTAGACTTAGGCATTGAACTCTCTAAAGCACAACAAGAAAAAATTATCCAATTGAACCAGTTGGATGAGATGAAACAACAAGCAGTAGAAAGGACAACACTGATCCAACAACAAAGACGACAGTGGCATGATAAACTAATCATGAAGAAAGAGTTTAAAGTTGGTGATTGGGCTTTATTATTTGACTCCAAATTTAAAGATTATAAAGCCAAATTTATAACACACTGGATGGGCCCATATGAAATACTTGAATTTTTCCAGAATGGATCAGTCAAACTCAGAACCATTGACCAAGAAGGCCGAACATTTACAGTAAATGGACACAAGCTAAAGATCTACCACAAGCTTGTCAGCAAAGAATATTTCATGAAAATAGTGACACAACAAAATCAGGTTTAGATAGTACAGCAGCCTATTGTGATATCTATGCCTTAGTCATTTTCTACTTTGAATTTTAAAACAAAGTAATAAAAAAAACAATTTAGATGTGAAAACTAGACTCTGGCACACTCTAAACTCGAATTCTTACAGGAAACCAAGGAATCGGCCAGTAAGAATTCATTCTACTTCGTTGGTACTTCAAAATAAAAGCCTTTGACTATTTGAATTTCAAATTTGTGACTTGAGGACAAGTCATATGATCAGCATGGGAGGAGAAAGTTTGAACTTTTTCATGCTTTTTCATCTCCTTATTTTCATAATTTCATTACAGTAGAGGAAGGAATTTGTTTTATTTTTATTCTTCAGTGGACTTTTCAACAGAGGATTGGTGTTCATTATTTCTCAAGAAGGATTTTTTCAATCTAAATTTAGAACACATTAGCAAAAGGGACCTGTTGCTTGATAATCTTTCAGAAGGGACCTGTTAAGAAGAAGAAGACTGCATCATCAGAATAAGTCATGTCCTATACACATAAAATAAGTCAAGTAGGGTTAAATTTCAACAAGGAAACATCTGAAAGCTGTAAGAAATTTTCATTTTAATACTTGAATTTCTTTTATTAATTTTAATATTTAAATAGTGGTTAATGATATTTATTGATTTCAGTTTCTCAATCATTTAGCCTATCCTCTATCATATTCACTTAGCCTATCCTTCACTCAACCAAATAGCTTGATCCCTAAACCTATACTCAGTATTCTATTCCTATAGGATTTATTCCTACTCTTAAAAACTATCCACCCTAACCTATATATCCTATTTATTTATCATGTACATAACACTTCGATTCATAAGCCTATACTTTAATACATCAGTGAAATGTGACAACAGATCCACTAAAACAGACTTTGTCAAATCTAGTCAAACACAGTCACAAATCATATATTTCTGAGGTACGTGGTCCAGGTTCAAAGATTTAAATAGCAATGCAAAAAATTGTATGGTTTTTAACCGATTTTTTTTACGAAATGCATATGTTATGATGAAATGTTTTGATTGAAAAGGGTATTAAGGGATGATATGCCAAAGTGTAATCATAACAAGGAGCAATGGATAGTTTCATAACAGGGATATTATGACTAAGTGTCATCATAACAGGGATTTCGTAATTATTCACGATCTCAGCCAAGGTTCATACCATACCATTATGCCAAAACTCATCATTTTGAATGTGACTGTTCCACATAACCATCAGGCTTATCATTACTAAGTATTGTGCTGAAGGAGATGTTCATTACTATTGAACGTTGTGGGAAAGGTTCATTAGTGTTGAACTCTGTGTTCATTAATTTTTTATAAAGCCTGAATGCATCGAAAAGCATTGCTCTGTTTCTAGAAACCCTGAACGCTTGAGAAATCCTCCTTGAAGCATGCATGAATTGTAATAAGGAGAGCAAACCGAATGCGTAGACAAGCATTTGCTTTGTTTCTGGAACCCAAACGCCTGAGAAACCCTCCTTGGGGTATGTGTGAAGCGTAATAACGAGAGCTACGAGTATGTTGTCAATGGAAATGTCAACATACAAGTCTTAAGGGAAAAATTACACAGGACCAGCCGAGAATTAAGAAGGAGTTTCCATTTGAGGACAACAGCCATTTTCACTCCAGCGGAGATAAGAAATTTAAGGCAAAAGAATGGCATTCAGTTCAGTGTAGGACCAGGTAGTTTTTTTTTTCAAAAACCATGGTCAATTTTTCTTACAGATCAGGGTAAAAGTAAAATAATTCTCATGGCAAATAGAACCAAACCAAAACAAATTGATATTTCTAAACTACATAAAGACTGTGTAGACATCCTTAGAGCAAAACAATGATTAGTTTTTCTGGAAAAATTTAATGGCCACAATGATTTAACAACCAAGGAATTTGCTTCTTCTTTCACTAGAGAAAGAGCCACAGTAGGGAACCTATCCTTTAGAGTTTCAGAGGATACAATTCCCCAAGCTATAGGCATAAGTCCAAAGGGAGAGAAATATTTCAAAACTAAGCAGTTTAAGAAGAAATCTTGCACACGTTTTGTATCTAAATCAAGAGTATCAACAGTTAATTGGACGAAAAGAATTCCTAGGAGTTAGCTTGTTCATCCTTGGGATGAAATAGTCGATGTGATTCAAAAATTCATAACATGTGAGGGCAGATACAGTATAGTGTTTCTTTATCATATTAAAATGTTGATGCATCTCAGGGGAGATTGTGTTATAAGTTTACCTTATTTTCTTCTCCAGACTTTAACTAAGATGTCCAAAACTATACAAAAACAGAGAAGTAACATGGATAAGAGCTTATATCATTTTGGCTTGGTGAAAATATTAATTGAGTTTGAATTGAAGAAGATAGAATTATCCTGGAAAACATTTCTGGTTGCTAATGAATTTATAGCAGATGAAGAGGAACAAGAAAAGTAGCAAGATCCAAAATTATTGGTTGATGTGGATGATGTAGAAGAGGAATTTTCAGAGCACATACCTAATATCTCTGATCCATCTAGTAGCAGTGTAAAAACCAGAAAAATGGTAAGGGAAGAAACTGAGAAAGTTGAGAAGGATAAGATTTTTACCACCTATGAAAGGAGGTCTATGAAGACTAAATTTGGACAAAAAGGGAAAATATTGGAAGAAGATGACATCTTACAACGACCTTAGTATGATTATATAAAAGAATTGGAAACAAAGGGCAAGGAGGAAGAACCACAGGAACAAAACTTTTCAGGTCAAAAGAAAAGGAAATTGGAAAGGAAAATTGAAAAATTGCAACAACAACTTAAGGAGTCTGAAATTCTGGAAAGAGTTGCGAAGAAATAAAATGAAACCCTTAGAACACAAAGTAAAAATTTTTGGGATGAAAATGAGAAGTTGAAGAAGAAGGTCAAGAGACTCCAAGTCTATAAGGTTCAGATTGGTAAGAGGGCCTATAAATTATACAAACAGAAGAAGGCCATCAAAACTAAATACCAAATTTTGAAAACTGAATACAAGGCCCAGATGAACATTGATGCTTTACTTCAGGCAATAGAGGAAGAGGCAGAAGCAGAAGCAGAGGAAATGATTTGATAGGTTAGAATTCATTTGCATGAGGACATGCAAAGTCTTGTGTCTGGGGGAGATGTTGGTACCAATTTATAACTTATTATTTTATGTAAAAACCCTCTTTTATTCATAATTTTCCTTTATTTGGCCTTTAAATTTCCTCCATATTCCTTAGAAACTTATTGATATAATTTTATTTCAATTATTTTTATCTTGGAATTGATCTTAGGAATTTTTGTGTTGAAATTGGAAATTTCCATAAAATTACAAGTTGTTGTAATTTCCTGTAATGGCTCCATAGTTTGACATGTTGCAAGACATATTCGCAAATTCGAGGACCTGGGGTTTGATCCTAAATATACAAGGGTGATGGAATACCTATCCACTCTCG
Organism: Pinus taeda; assembly: GCA_000404065.3. Classification (NCBI taxonomy): domain Eukaryota; kingdom Viridiplantae; phylum Streptophyta; class Pinopsida; order Pinales; family Pinaceae; genus Pinus; species Pinus taeda. Next base: position 114,413 of record APFE031310664.1, read on the forward strand.
GATCTAAAGATTATAGATGCTCGGTCAACACTGGTCAAACCCAACCCTTTTAGCAGAAATTCCAGATTTTGTGAACAAACTTTGTTATTTTGGGGATTTTGCTCAGACTGAGGATTTGAACTAATTCAACCTCCTTTGATGTAATTGTTAGGATTTCATTAGGATTATGAGGAGCACGAATAACTTCCTCTTGTTGTGAAGATTTAGGATAAATAAGTCAAAAGGAGAATTATGTAGTTTAGTAGTTGTTGACACATGAAAAACTTCGGAACACAGTTTATGTATTTTTTATTTCGAGAGTTGAATATAAAGATACAGTGTTGGAGTCCATATTTATGTTTCATATCCAGTAGTTATCCTCATTTTAATTAGTCTAAGGTGTGCTTGCAAAGTGTGGGGGTCCCCCACTATAGAGTTGATACACTTCTACTTGATTTCTCTTTTACAATTGCATAGATAGATCTAATACTTAGAATTGTCATTCAATTCATATGCTGCAAGTTTATAAAATTGAAAATTGTTAATTGAAGAGATCCACATCTATTGGGAAAGAGTTTTGTAAGAAAACCTCAATTGATATTCATCTTAAAATTCACAATTGTGCTTGCTATTTCATGGTTTTTATCTCATAGCTTGATCTATAGTTTATTGTTCATTGGTTGTGATTTGTAGTTGCAGACCTCAATTGGTAGCTTGTTGATTGAACCTTGTAAGAAGTTCCACTATTGTTGATCTCCAAAGCTACATATTTCATTCACTGTTTTGTGTGATCAGTAATTAGGACTTTGTTTTCCATATAGACAATTAGATTTGTTTCATATAAGTAAATGCTTAAGCGTTAAAAAGACAAAGAGAAACCTCTTATAAAAGAGCATTGTTGATTTTTCCACATTAAGCTATCATTTAGAAACTAAATCCTTCTATATCTATATATATTAGATAGTGCCTCTAAGTGTACCTACTCAGGTTGAAAGAGAAATTGAAGCCTAATTTACATCAATAAGGCCCAACACCTATGATGGACAAAAACCTCTCTCACTTTTGTCAATTTCATCTTTCTTTGGTTAGAAAGATAATTTGAAGAAAAATTGACCCTATGTGTGCAAATGATTGTCTCTTGGAATAACTTCTTGAAAAATGATGGAGACATGATGTTTATGAGTAGGAATGGCCTCAAACTTGCTGAAATGACCTCCCTTAGGCCTCCTCTTCTTAGATGCCTATAATTCCATAGCCAACCCTAGCTCGGTGTGAGAGGAAATGAGGGTTTAGTGCTTGTGGAAAATGATGATTTGGACACCCTTGGCAAAAGACAACTCCCTTTAGAATTCACTTAATTTTTTGAAACATTACCCTTTCAGTTGACTATTTCCTTCATCAAATTGATATTTTGATGCTATCTGAGAACTCTTTGAATTTGACTTTGCCTTAATGAAGTTGGCATATAGAGATTGAGTTGGCAGCTTAGGAACAATACTTATTACATATAGTGAACATAAAATTACATGATGAAATAAGAATTTCTCTTTACAAATCATCTTCACATGGTGAATAGATGTTGTTTGATTACCCTTTACTTGCTAGTCTTATGCAATGGAATGGAGTTTTATTGGAACCTTGGAAACCCTAATGACCTAATGAGACCTTGAAGGACTAAATTTCAAGATGACATGAGTGATGTGATGGCATGTTTTCATTAACTTTATGGACAATGGATACTCAGCAAAGTTGAAATGAGCCAGCAAGGGGTAAATTTCTAAAAGGAGTAAAGGAAACCTTAATTCAACCTTCAGTGAAAAAAAATTTGCATGACAAACTAGTGGAATGACAAAAATTTCAAAATGGGACCCTAATATGATATGAAAATAGGATTTTTGATCACTCATGGCAGTATGAAAACAATGTCACTGACAGAAATGACAAAGAAATTATCCAAGATTTGAAGACCCAATTATTCTCAAAATTCGACATGAAAGATCTTGGTGTTGCAAACTATATTTTGCGTATGGAAATTAAAATAGATCAGGTAAAGAAGAAGCTCTAGTTAAACCAGAGGAAGTATGTCGAGACAATACTACAAAGGTTTAATATGCAGGATAGTAAACCGATGAAGGTTCCTATTCCTGTAGGTGTAAAGTTATCCATTGAATAGTGTGCCAAGACATAAGAAGAGGAAGAGGAAACGTCCCGTGTTCCATATTTAAGTGAAGTCGGTATTATGATATATGCGATGGTTTGTACTAGACCAGACATTGCACATGTAGTGGGAGTATTGAGTAGGTTTATGTCAAAACTAGGGAAGGAGCATTGGACAACACTGAAGTAGGTTTTTAGGTATTTGTGTGGCACTAGTGATTATGGTTTGTGCTACCAAGGAAGACTAGGATTGGATAAAGTTTTGGATATCTATGGCTTTGTTGATGTAGACTGGGCTGGAGATCTAGATCAGGGAAGATCTATAAGTGGGTATGTGTTTAGCCTATTTGGAGGTGCAGTCAGTTGGATGAGTAAGAAACAATCTATAGTGGCACTATCAACTACAGAGGTAGAATAAATGGAAACCACACATGCAAGCAAGGAATCAGTTTGGTTGCAGATATTGTGTTCAAGTATGGGGTTAATATAGGGAGCTATAAGGATAGACTGTGATAGCCATAGTGAAATTTTCTTGGCAAAGAACCCTACTTATCATTCAAAGACAAAGCACATTTGATTTTCGATATCACTTCATGAGGGATATGATAGAAAAAAAAAATGTGTTGTTGGTAAAGGTGGACACTTTGAAGAATACTAAAAATGCATTGACAAAATATGTGAGCTCTGAGAAGTTCTCTTGGCATAGAGAAATAATGGGTGTTACAAGGTTGGATAAATAACTAAGCTCTCATGTGGCCCCCTGTGGAAAGGAAACAACAAGTGAGAGAATGTTGGGTTGTGCTATATTCTTTCCATGACTGCTACGGGGGTCACAGGGGGGCGGAAGCCCCCCTGGGGGTATGTAGGGGTCTCCCCTACACAGGTCCAGGGAGCAGTGCCCTGGGATTTTTTTTTCGAACCTTATATTACCTATAGTTTTGTGCATGGATTTCACACATGGTTTTGGGTGCGATGGTTTTTTATCCATGGTATTATGTAGATCTGGTCAAGTGAACTACAGTTATGTTCTAATCCAAGGTTAATGGATGCTTCAGCATGTATATATATGTATTGCAACATTGAAAGGAACATAATGAAAAATCAATTTGGTAGTCCCAGTTTTGGGATCCAGGGGAAAATCTCTGTGTATATTTGTTTTATGTGTTATGTTCTCGCTATTGTTTATTTTTTGTTTTTAGAATTCGTATGCAAGTAATTTCTTAACGGGGTTAAAACCTACATTTATGTTGTTGTTTATTTTCTGTTTTTATGTTAAATTTCTCATAAAATTAACATAAAAACTATTCATTTTGCTTGCAAAAATTGATGAATCCTTGAGCACAATGAAAACATTTTGTTTATAATTTGAGGAAGATCTTAGTACTGCAAACTAATATTCTAAATCAGATCAATTTGGTATCAGAGCCACTAGGTTTTGCTTTGTGAAAGAAGGATTTAATTGTTTGTGAGTTTATGTCATGCTTACAAGGTTAAAATTCAAAAGAGGTGAAGGAAAGCTGGTTGGAAGCCCTGAAGTTGGGTCAAGGGGAAGAAGAGAAAGATTTCCACTATCTCCAACACCAGTTCAGCCTCAAGCTATAGTTGAGAATCCAGAGATCATGTCTCATGAAGAAGAACCTACAAACATGACAGAAGTCTATGAGAAGACCTTCATAAAGGCTTTCTTTGATATGACAGAGATGGTGAAGGTCCTTTATGAAGAGAGGAAAAATAGTTTGCAAGGAGAAATTTCCAAACCACCCAAAGGATAAGGCTCTTTAGGAGGAGGTAATGGGAATGGAGACAAACCTCCAACCTCTATACCATCTTCTTCATCTTCTTCTTCAAAAGCATCTTCACACTCTTCCACTAATACAACCCTTACTCATATTCATCATCATTCTTCAAAAGGGACTAGTAGATCACCTTTTTTAAAACTCGATGTTAAATTCGATTGCCCATGTATATTGGTGAAGTGAATGTAGAGAAGCTTGATAATTGGATTTTTCATTTGGAGGTCTATTGCAGGATTCAAAACCTTCAAGAGGATGACATAAAGATTCAGTTAGCTTCCTTGAGAATGGAGGGTGCAACACTAGTATGGTGGGAATGAAAGACCCAAAAGGAGATTAAAAAACATGGTAAGATTTCTATTTCTTGGAATGATTTCATTGGTGCAATCAAAAGACAATTCTACCCTCTAGCTTATATGCAGAAAGATATCATGAATTGGAAAAAACATCAAAGAACTAAAAGGTCAAAATGTGCAAGATTACACCCAAGAATTCATAAAAAGGTCTCTGATGTTAAGTGTAGAATTAGAATCACAGGACACTTTGTTGAAGTACATAGAGGGTTTACATAGTTAACTTAGGCATACTATCTTAATATTTAATCCCAATAATCTAGATGATGTGTGTGTGCAAGCCACTCATCTTGAGGCAAGAGGGAAAACCACCCCAGAAGAAAGTAGTAAAAATGCATTTAAGAGTAAGGGAAAAGAAAAGGCTTTCAGAGGGAAGGCAAAGTAAAAGGCATCTATTAAAAAGGAAGGAGAGAAAATTACATGCAAACACTATTCTAGAGAGGGTCACGATGAAGCTCACTATTGGAAGCTTCATCCCGAAATGAAATCGAAAAGAAACAACAACAAGGGAAAACAAAAGACAACTGCAACCACTTAACATGATTTGGGATACAATTCGAGTGATGAAACTAAAATCATAGCCATGGGGTTAAATGGAAAAGAATCCATTGCCAACACTAGTTCTTCAAACTCGCAAAACAATACTCCAAATGAAAGAGGAGAATAGAATTGCTTTACATAAGGGTGATATCGAAATATAACAACATTGATACATTGTTTCATAGCGGCTCTCAAGCCATTCTTATCTCATAAAACATTGTCAAGATTTTAAATTTGGAAATTGTTCCACATCATAAACATATCCACTTGGATGGGTATGTGACAATGCGCAATTGCAGGTTACTAGAAAGTGTAAACTGAGATTCACTATTATTGCAAATTTCGTAGATTTTGTTGTTAGATATTTGTGGCATGGTTTTGGGCAGCCCGTAACTTTATGACAAAAAATATATCTTCCATCGACATGAAAATAAATATCATTTATTCAAAAATGGAGTAGAATATATTGTGAGAGCTCATAGCAAGAAAACAAATCTTTCTCTTATTAATGCAGGGAAGATGAAAAGACTAGTGAATTCAAGCAATAAATTCATGCTTCTCATGATCAAACCCAAAAATGATGTTGATAATGAAGCTTTTAAAGGTTGTGATTTGAATTTGAAATATGAATTGGTTTACGTGGTTAACAAATATGATGAAATTTTTTAGGAACCAAAGGGATTACCTCCCAAGAGAGGAACTCAACACGAGATACAGTTGCAACAAGATTGTCATCTTCCTAAAATTGGCATGCACAAGATGTCAATGATGGAAAGCGGAGAAATTAAGACACAAATCCAAGAATTGTTGAAAAAATGGATAATCGGACCATCTTCCTCGCCTTGTGGTTCACCTATTATCTTGCTGCCAAAGAAGGATGGAACCTCGTGCATGTGTGTGGACTTCCGTGCATTGAACTAAATTATGGTAAAGAACCGTTACCCACTGCCTCGAATAGATGATTTACTGGATCAATTGAAAGATGCAAAATATTTTACTAAGTTGGACTTAAGAAGTGGCTACCATCAAATTAGAATAGTTGAAGGAGACATTTGGAAAACAACGTTCAAAACAAAACAAGGTTTGTTTGAATGGCTAGTTATGCCATTTGGTTTATGTAATGCTCCTGCTACATTCATGCATGTGATGAATCATGTGTTGAGGCCATTTCTTGATGAATTTGTCATAGTCTACTTAGGTGACATCTTAATTTTTAGTAAATCCCATGTTGAACATGTCATCCATGTAAGAAAAGTACTTGATGTCTTAAAAAAAGAACAGTTGTATTTGAAGATGTCAAAGTGCGAGTTTGGAAAGACTTATTTAGTTTACTTGGGTCATATTGTTGGATGAGGAAAGTTGAAAATGGATCCCTCCAAGGTTGATGTCATTGTAAATTGGCCAAGGCCCATGACAGTTATAGAGTAAGAAGTTTTTTGGGAGCAACCCAATGTTGGATAAAATTCTTTGCTAATTTTTCTCTTATAGTGGCTCCTTTGCATGCGTTGACCAGTGTGAAAAAGGTTTTTGAGTGGGGAGGCAAACAACAAAAGGCCTTTGATGCGTTGAAAGAAAAGATCAGTACAACTCCCGTATTGTTGGGTTGTGTTATATTCTTTCCACAACTAGCCCACGTAGTTAACTGAGGGGGTTAGAGGGGGGGGGCGAGAGACCCCCTTCGTTGCACCGATTGTGTAGCAAGGGGGTGTCACAGGGGGTTTGAGGAGTACCCGTAACCCCACTTTATGGGGTCCAGGGCAGCGCCCTGGAAAATTTTGGTTTTGGACCCTATGTTAGGTTGGGCGGACCCACCTATGGTTTTGTGCATGATTTTCGCACATGGTTTTTTGGACGCAATGGTTTTCGGTCCATGGTTTTGGACGCGATGGTTTTCGGTCCATGGTATTGGATGCTTTGGCATGTATAAATATGTATTGTAACATTGAAAGGAACATAATGAAAAATCAAGCTGGTAGTCCCGGTTTTGGGATCCAGTGGGAAATCTATGTGTATGTGTTTTATTGTTATGCTCTCGCATTTTTATTTTTTCTTGTGATTTAGAATTCGTATGCAGGTAATTTATGTACAGGGTTAAAACCTACATTTGGTATCAGAGTTGTTTTGGCTTCAAGGGGATGCCTTTGTTGCTGAGGGGTTTCGATCAGGCCTGTGGTAGACCCTGTTCAGTGGGAGATCTGTGGGAGCGATTCTGGTGGTGAAAGAAGATGGCGAGCTATGGAAAGAAAGAGATCGATAAATTTAATGGTTAGAGTTTTGAGTTATGGAAACTCAAGATGGAGGATTTGTTGGTGGATAAAGATCAGTGGATCATGGTAGATCCAGGTACTAAACTAATGGGAGTGTTTGATGAAGAATGGAAGAAGTTGGATCAAAAGGCAAAGAGCACAATACGATTGTGTGTCTCAGATTGAGTTTTTTTGAATGTATTAGGGGAAGCTACGGCTAAGGCTTTGTGGGATAAGTTAGGGACTTTGTACCAATCTAAATCTCTGGTGAATAAACTGTTCCTACGGAAAAAGTTGTATAACCTAAGGATAAAATATGGAGACAGTGACAGAGAATCTGAATGCATTTAATATTATGGTAAGTCATTTAAGATAAGACGAAAAAATATGGAGAACCAAAAAGGTGATGTTTGGTTTGTACGAGGAAGGTCCTAGAACATAAGCAAAAATAAGTCATTGAGTGAGAGATCTAAATCTAGAGGGAGATCTAAATATTTAGGAAAACTTGTAAAGGTGGTTTGCTGGGAATGCGGAAAGGAAGGGCACTACAAAAGGGACTATAAATCTGAAGCTTCTAAGAAAGGAAAGACTTCTGATGATGCTCCTTCTACAGAGGTGAAAACCACCTCAGATGAAGGAGGGGATGTGTACTTGGCTTCTTCAAGTACACATGCATATCATGAGGCATGGTTGATTGACTTAGGTGAATCCTTTCACTTCACTCCCCATAGAGAATGGTTCCGTGAGTATGAGAAATACGATGGTGGTGATGTCTTCTTAGGGGATGATAGGAAGGCTAGAATCATTGATCGCGGAAAAGTAAAGTTGAAGTTGCAAGGTGGAAGGGTTAGAACACTTTTGGGTGTTCTTCATATTCTTGCATTGGCCAGAAATCTGATTTCTGTAAGCAAGATGGATGATGCGGGTGTAAAAAAAGTGTTTGAGAAGGATACCTGCAAGATGGTTCAGGGAGCACTGGTATTGATGCGGGGAGTTCAGATTGGAACTCTGTACAAGTTGCGAGGTAGCATTGTTGTTGATGTGTGCAAAAGTTTTGTGGTTCCTGAAAGTGGAGCAGAAAATTTGGCGGTCTATGGAGAGAAGACCATGTTGTGGCATCAAAGGCTTGGACTAAAGGCCTTTGAATACTTCATGGTAAAGGTCTGATAGAAGGTATGAGTAATAGCTCTCCAGATTTTGATTTCTATGAAAATTACGTATATGGGAAGCAAAATCAGGTGAGTTTTCCCTCTGGTGGTAAGAGGGTGAAAACGATATTAGAGCTTGTGCATAGTGATGTGTTTGGACCTATGAAGGTTCTATCAATGGGTGAGTCTGTGTGCTATGTATCATCCATAGGTGACTTCTCAAGGAATACATGGATATATTTCCTTAAGAAGAAATCTAAAGTCTTTGACAGGTTTAAAGAATTTAAGGTTTTGTTAGAAAACTAGACAGAGAAGAAAATAAAGTTGCTGAGGTCAGATAACAGTGGAGAGTTTTGCAGCAAGGAGTTTGAAGAATTCTGTAAGAAGTGTGGTATATCACAATACAAGACTACTCCATACACACCTGAGAAAAATGGATTACAGAAAGAATGAACAAGATGTTGATGGAAAGGGCAAGAAGCATGCTCAGTGGTGCCGGGTTAGGACAGAGATTCTGGGTAGAGGTGGTGGAGACAACACGTTACCTGGTCAACAGATCACCTTCATCCGCGTTGGAGGGTAAGACTCCACAAGAGGTATGGACTGGTAAGAAACCCTCTCTTTCACATCTAAGGGTATTTGGATGTGATGCATATGTACATGTTCCAAAGGAGAAAAGAACCAAGTTGGATAGTAAATCTGAAAATGCATCTTTATTGGGTATAAGGATGGTTTAAAGGGCTATAAGCTTTGGAACCCAGTAACAAGGAAGGTTGTGTACAGTCGAGATGTAGTGTTCAAAGAGGTGAAAGATGTTATTAAACATGAAGTCCAACCAAAGGAACCTATGAAGATAGAGTTTGAACTAAAGGAGGAAGAATCAGACTCTGTAGCAGAGGAGGAACAGAAGATGAAGAGCCACAAACTCCGGATATGAGAAGATCAGCTCGAGAAAGAAGGCCAAAAAGGTATAGTCCATTTGCTTTCTATTCAAATTTTGCTTTATCTATTACTGATGATGATCCCAAAACTGTGAAGGAAGAAGTAGATTCAAAGGATGGAAAACTTTGGAAAGAGGTCATGGTTGATGAAATGGCATCTTTGCACAAAAATGAGGCTTGGGATTTGGTGGAGTTGCAGGCTGGAAGGAAACCCATTGGTAGCAAATGGGTGTTTAAGAAGAAGACAAATGCAGAAGGAAACGTAGAGAAATACAAAGCTCGGTTGGTAGCAAAAGGTTATTCCCAGGTGCTGGGAATTGATTTTGATGATATTTTTTCTCCTGTTGCTAAGGTAGCTTCTATTAGATTACTTTTATCTGTTGCTGCTACTTTGGATTTTGAGGTAGAACAGATGGATGTGAAGAAGACAACATTTTTTCATGGGATCTAGAAGAGGAGATCTACATGAAGCAACATGAAGATTTTGCAGTGAAGGGTAAGAAAGAACTGGTATGCAAGTTAAAGAAGTCTCTGTATGGGTTAAAACAGTCACTAAGGATGTGGTATCAGAAATTTGATACATTTATATGGGGACTTGGCTTCACTAGAAGCAAAGCAAATCACTGCATGTATTTTAAATTAATTGGTGACCATGTTATTTATTTAGTGTTCTATGTGGATGATATGTTGTTGGTTGGAAATGACAAAGAAATTATCTAGGATTTGAAGACCCAATTGTCCTCCAAATTTGACATGAAAGATTTTGGTGTTGCAAGCTATATTTTGGGCATGGAAATTAAAAGAGATTGGCAAAGAGGAAGCTCTGGTTAAACCGGAGGAAGTAGGTCGAGACAATATTGCAGAGGTCTAATATGCAGGATAGTAAACTGGTGAAGGTTCCTATTCCTATAGGTGTAAAGTTATCTGTTGAACAGTGTCCCAAGACACAATAAGAGGAAGAGGACATGTCCCATGTTCCATATGCAAGTGCAGTCGGTAGCCTGATGTATGCAATGGTCTGTACTAGACTAGATATTGCACATGCAGTGGGAGTATTGAGCAATTTTATGTCAAAACCAGGGAAGGAGCACTTGACAGTAGTGAAGTGAGTTTTCAGGTATTTGCGTGGCACTAGTGATTATGGTTTGTGCTACCAAGGAAGATCAGGATTAGACAGAATGTTGGATATTTGTGGCTTTATTGATGCAGACTGGGTTGGAGATTTGGATCAGAGAAGATCTACAAGTGGGTATGTATTTAACCCATTTGGAGGTGTAGTCAGTTGGATGAGCAAGAAACAATCTGTAGTGGCACTATCAACTACAGAGGCAGAATACATGGCAACCACTCATGCAAGCAAGGAACCATTTTGGTTCCAAAGATTGTGTTCAAGTATGGGGTTAGTACAGAGAGCTATAAGGATAGACTGTGACAGCCAAAGTGCAATTTTCTTGGCAAAGAACCCCGCATATCATTCAAAGACAAAGCACATTGATGTTCAATATCACTTTGTGAGGGATGTGATAGAAGACAAAAAGGTGTTGCTGGTAAAGGTGGACACTTTTAAGAATACTACAGATGCATTGACAAAATCTGTGAGCTCTGAGAAGTTCTCTTGGTGTAGAGAGACAATGGGCGTTTCAAGGCTGGAAAAATGACTAAGCTCTCTTGTGGCCCCCTGTGGAAAGAAAACAACAAGTGGGAGAATATTGGTTTGTGTTATATTCTTTCCACGACTAGCCCACGTAGTTAACTAGGGGTTAGAGTGGGGGAGG
>APFE031310664.1:125406-146458 GCA_000404065.3 Pinus taeda
GGTTAGAGGGGGGGGCAGAGCCCCCCCTTCGTTGCGTCGATTTTGCAGCAAGGGGGTCATAGGGGGTTTGAGGGGGGTGGGTAGCCTCCCTTTATGGGGTCTAGGGCAGTGCCTCGAGAGGAATTTTTTTTGGACCCTATATTAGGTTGGGCAGACCTACCTATGGTTTTGTGCATGGTTTTTGCACATGGTTTTGGACGCGATGGTTTTCGGTCCATGTTATTGAATGCTTCGACATGTATAAATATGTATTGTAACATTGAAAGGAACATAATGAAAAATCAAGCTGGTAGTCTCAGTTTTGGGATCCAGGGGAAATTTTTGTGTATATGTGTTTTATATGTTATGCTCTCACATTGTTTATTTTATGTGTTTTAGAATTCATATGTAGGTAATTTCTATACGCGTTTAAAACCTACAACATCAACCTTGGGTATTTACAACTCCTTCTCATAGGACAAGGCCAATAAGAAACTAGTACGAGTGATTAACAACAATGAATCAAAAGATAGGATAACAAACAATACAAAATGATGACAAGTGTTAAGTATGAATAACATGGAGTTCGACCAACATAAGAGACTCCTGTTTATGCCCCTCCTAGATAGTGAAAGAAAGACCCTAAGGTAAGTGATACTAGACAAGGGACACATAATAACCAGCAAGGTGAGTAAGGGAACAAATACATAAACATTAAGGATCTATAATCAAATTTCAATGTGTGATCCATATTAGAATGACTTAAACATTAAAGGCATTTAAATGCAAAAAATGGTTAATATGCCTCACAATAGATGATCTATCTTCATTGGATGAGTAAGCTAGATCAATGAATGCATTGATCAAAAAATAATTGAGAGGCATCTAAGGTTGACTATCTATTAATCATAGTAGGGTTTCTTGCTAGCAAGTGCATCACGAGAGGAATTTTTTCTCTTAAGAATATCCATGTCTATGGATGGGTAACAACAAGACCTCCTTCTCCATTTAGATTAGATGTTTGTATGCTATATTAATTGGTTAGATTATGATGCTTGGTTTAATTCCTCTTTTCATAAATCATCCATCATTATTTAAAAAATAAAAATAAAAAGTAAAAAGTAAAATATATATATAAATCATATATCCACATTAAATATCATAAATATTATTGATGATGTATATATTTATTTATATCTACTTTTTAATTCTATGTCAAAATAACGTTTCCTATTTTTTAAAGGAGAAGTGACTGTATATATATATATGAAGTACCTATTTTTTTATGCTAGATCATAGGCTACACAAACTTCTTAAAAATTTATGGAAAAAAGGTATATTCTCTTATGTTTATCTTGCAAAAATTGTCTTTATTCCTTCCTTCGTATTAAAACTTTGAGCTTAATCCAATCAGAAATTTAGATTATTTAAAGGCCGACCACAAGATCAACAATTTATTTTATAGCTAAATCTGGAAATGAACCAAAGGGTTCAAAGGGTTAATGGTGATGATATTAAAAGTTTAAGTATTTTATATTTATTGAAAATGTTTTGTTGAGTGTAAAATTTTATTTTATAGTTCAGTATAATAATATTATTATTAATCATTTAGATTGAATTGAAATTTTGTTTATATTAATTAAATAAAAAATTATAAAAGTAAAATATACAAAATATTTAAAAAAATTCAGTTTATAAAAAATAATTATAATTAAAGAGATTAGATAACTCTCTTAAATACGTATTTAAAATAGATCTATGAGTAAAAAATCTATTGAGAACCGACCTGCATTAGTTTGAAGGTGGCTCAACGACTATGAAAGGGTATTAATATATAAATGCAAATCTCATTTGCGTTCACTGTCCAAATATTGAACGTTCAAAATGACAAAACTCACCAAAATGAAATGGCCCAAGCAGCTACAGTTCTGCAGCTGCTTTTGTGGTTGCACGCTTCGTGGATCCGCGAAAAAAATTCACAGTATTGAAGATCGCTGTGATGGCGCTGAAGGGGGAGATCATCTAGAATTAATTGGTCGAGAAAACGATGGGTACGCAAAACGAAGCAAGTTTGTATATTTTTATTCGAAACCTAATATTTTTAAAACGGCGTTGAGGATTTTTGGGCAGCCGCGCAATACTCAAATAAGAAATTCAGTTAGCCAAGAAACCCTAACTGAGAAAATACCGGTACAGAAGGAGAAATCACAAGACCAGGAAGATAAAAATGAGAAAATTAGTAGTTACAGAGAAGAGCTGATGATTACAGATGTTACTGAAGCTTCTGAACTTGATAATGACAACTCATGTAAACTTACGGAGACTGATAATAACTACTCGTGTATACTTATGGAGATTCAAAGTTTCTGTGAAGATTATGGAAGAAAACAGAAATCACAACTCTATAAGGATGAGATAGATGGATTAAATTGTGAGAGCTGTCAAATTATGAGGGAAGGGGAGACTTATCAACAGTGTTGTAGAAAACAGAACTCAGATGTTTCAATCGAAGAGACCTTTTGCAATGGAATTGAGGAGGGGCAGAATGAATTAGCAGTATTTTATGTCGGTGAGGACTGCAAGGATGAAATTGCAGAGGAATCCATTGTGAACCCAAGGATTAAAAGTATTGAGCTATATGAACTGGATGAGCAGCAATATGCGGTTGTCAGCGAAGTCTTGGTCGACTTTATGGCTGACGGAGGGGCCTATTCAACCGGGGAAGAGACATAACAAGGTTACCAGATAATTTTAATATTATGCTTATGGCAGTAGTATTCTGGATTTAATAATTTGAGAATATTTTTTAAGTGATATATATAATTTAAGGAATAAAACAAATACAAGAAACTATTCAGTTTTTATAGTTTAAGATTTCCACTCAGGTCGTGCAGTTACAATTTTTTAGTTTCTTATTTTCACTTTTTCTATTTTAGTTTTACAAGTTCTGTTATTATGAGTGTAGTAGTCTGGATTTAATAATTTGAGAATATTTTTGACAATATACACAATCCAATGAATAAAAAAATCTAAGGTTTCTCAACTATTCAGTTATAGTTTTCATAGTTTAGGATTTCCACTCTTGTCACGCAGTTACAGCTTTTTAGTTTCTTACCCACTTCTTCTGTTTTAGTTTTACAAGTTCTCAAAGGTACAAATACTGCTATGAGATTAGAGATTTTCTGCTGGCTAAAATGAGTTTTTTTTTACACTCTATCTGTATTTTTTTTTCAATTGAAGAAATTATGAGTAAAACCCCTATCACTAATTAAATCACAACTAATTAAACCACAACATCTATAAAAACCAAACCCCCCTACCCACTTATTAATGGAGATTTTTAAGTCTCAACTCTATCTGTAATTGCATTACATTTATAAACTTATTGAATACAGAAACGACAGATTCATTCATTACAGTGTGTTTAGTGTTCGCCCGTCTACCCAACAGCGCAGTAGTTTGGGCTCGAAGGTCAATTAGGTCTACATAAACGCAGTTGGTCAATGTAGGGTTTAGTTAGGGTGTAGTTCTCATTGATGTTAAATGAGGAGCACTGTTTAGTTTTCATACAGCTGCAGGTTTGGGTTTTGCGTCCTCTTTTATCACATTCTAAAATATATAAAATATATTTTATTGCATATGTGTATTTGAAATATTTCGTATTTAAATTATTTATTATATAAATTGTAAGGCTATATGATATAAAAATCTTTAAAATAAATTTTAAATTTAGTTGAATTAATAATAAAGCCTATAAATTATTATAATGGTATATTTATTATAAATTTTATATCTGGTTTATGAAAATAAAATTTCATGGAAAATGTAATAAGTCATGATTAAAATTTAATTAACAATTTTTTATATGGTTAATTAAATTTAATTAATAATTTTTATATTGTTAATTAAATTTAATTAATAATTTTTATATTGATAGTTTATTATAGTTGAAAATGAGTTTTTCCTAAATATTTTTTTGGTTAATTGTTTAGGTGGAGATTTTTAAAAATTATAAGTTTAAGTTGTTTGACGTGTAAGGTTTGAATGTTTAAGGGGTTTTTTAGGGTGTTGAATCCATTTATGCATTTAAAAGTGCAATTTAATAATAAAAAATCACAATCTTACTAAAAAATTATTGAGAAGAAATTGATATTTAATGAGTGACATATTAATTGTATTATTTTTCCATTAGTATGTTATTAATTAGTATAAGTGATATTAATGTTGGTTTAGATTTGACTCAAGAATAATAGTTATGGGGATTATATATATAGAGAGAGAGATTTTATTACAACTATAGATATGCTTATTTTAGAATATGGAATTTATAATTTTAATTTAATTATCAATAATTAAATCTTAAAGATTTAATTTGCACAAAATATTCTAGAATACTTTTAGTATTATTCAAAAATCAAAAGTTGAGATTTATTTCCAAACTAATAATGCACTTTTTCCCTTTTAATTAAATTAATTAATTAAAAAATATCATATGAACCCTTTAAGTTCATGAAATGAGTTAAGTTTTTTGTTTTTTGTTTTTTTGTTTTGTTTTTTTTTTAGTAAGGTACTCATAAGCCATGGTATTGTAACAAAGCCTATTTACACATTAATAATGTCCATGTAGGAGTGAATTTCCATAGTTAAATATTTGTTACATGTTTTACTGAAGGTTAGAGTTACAATTTAGTTAATTTTATGAAGCACCGTGAGTGGATGATATGTATTATGAAGTAAGTGTTTTGATATTTATCATGAATTGATGCCTATATGCATTTGCCAACGATTTAATTTATATGGTTGTGCTAGTATTAGGAATATATATATTTAAGCTCTTTAGGAGCTATTTAGACAATATTGTTAAGCCATTACAAGAAATACTCATTAGGAACTCAACATGTGACATTTTAGAACTAAAGTTGACATAACAACATTCTACTCTTATTGTAGCCCCTATAACAACCCCTAAAAAAATTCATCTTGTATAATTAATTTTTTTGGGTCTCCATTTATTTTTAACATTTTCATGTTCATTCTTGTTGTATTACTTAGATAAACTCTTAGCTTAATGACTATCAAGTGTAGTCCAAAAATGAAACATTATCATGATAAGAAGTTCTATTTGTCCCACTAATGGAGCCTAGCATTCAATAATAACAATAAAAGTACAACAAATTCCTCATTCAAATCTAGATAATATGTGAAGGTGGATGGGATCTTGAAATTTGAGAGGAAGCTTGAGATTTTGTGGATGAAGGGGCAATTATTGCCCAGAACTATTCCTTCTGCATATTTTTTTAGGAGCTTTACCTTGGTGAAAAGGATTTGGTCTACAAAGAAGAGATTTTGAGGAATATTTTCACATTGAAGCTATGGTTGTGAAACTTAGTGGCTCACTGAGATGCCCCTTTTGAGAAGAAGAGCCATGGAGGATTTGTTTGAGAAGATACTTGCCAAAGAAATGGAAGAATGTTGTGATGACTATATTGAACCATTGGGGTGGTTGGCATATGGGTCATGGGGCCACCGTGAAGTTTTCTCTACTTTTGCCTCAAGACTGTGGTTTATCCATAATGACAAAATTTGTTTCTTTTGTAAACAAGAATTACCTAGTGTTGTGATAACTGAGGCACTAGGAGACTATACAAATCCAGTAGGGGTTTTTACTATCCTACCACCTCGAGAAATATGCAACTCTTGGTTTCATGTGTGTTTTTATGTTGAATAACATTACAAAATATAAGTGATTGGAGGCTTCCACAGTTATTCATATTGATGGAGATTTCTGGAATAAAATTGGGTAATGGATATATGATTTGTCCAATGTTTTAAATGGTTACTCTAACCATCATCAAGGACCAAAGAGCTAATATTGAATGATCAAAGTGTATTTTGATGTTGAGCAACATTACAAAATGATCAAAGCATTGTGCAAGTTGAGGTGCACTGTTTGTGACAATACTTGTGGGGCTCAAGATCTGAGGAAAGAGTTACCAAAACATGACTGAGAGTTTAAACATATAGATCAATTGAGGAAGCACTTATTTGATACACACAAGCTTTTAGTATGTGCATCTTATGCTTGGAAGGTCAAAAAGTATTTATTTGTGAACAAAATATGTATACACTGACACACTTAAAATGACATTTGTCTAGAAGAAACTCCGAAGTGAATACTGAATAGTAGTGAAATGCAAAGGTGAGGTTTCATGGGTCATCCAATTTGTGACTTTTGCAAGAAATGATTTTATGGAGACAATGAAAAATCCTTGCATATGTCAAGAGATCATTATACTTACCCCACGCATTTTGAGTATTACCCAAATTACAGTGATCTAGAGACACACTTTAGTCCAGAACACTTCCTATGTGAAAATATTGATTTCCGAGCCCAAAAAAAATTGTTGTCTTTGCATCTAAAGTAGAGTTGAAGAGGTGTAATGCAATTAAGCATGCTGGAAATATGTCCCAGTCTCAATGGAATGCTGCACTACAAATTCTTGTTAGTTTTCAATTTGAGTATCCCAGTACTGAGAGTGGGTATTAAAGAGCTGCAAGAGGATGAGGATGGAATATGAATAATCAGATTTGTTCAGCTAATCCATCCAGAAGTGAGATGCTTGACATATAGAATGACATTCACAATACATATTGACTGCAATTACTTAAAATTTAAATTCTATCTTAAACTCTAACCCATTACCTTCAATATTTTCCTCTGACATGGTAGTAAGTTCTTCCACAAGTCCTATATCAACCTCCCAAGTATCTCACTAGGGTGAGTAGGAGAGCACTTAACTCCCCTCTTGAAGAATCTACCATTCCTCCCCCTCATGGGGCATCAAAAAATGCTTTCCATAAATATAGGAACAAGGGAAAGAGATTAAGTAAGCCTATGGCCATAGATGTACGTGGCGGTCGAGGAAACATAAGGGTTATTATTACAACAGAATCAAGACAAAATCTTACACCATGGCATCTTTCGTCTTTATACCTTGTGCATTCATACTCAAATGTGAACTATTCTAGTACGCCTATTGTTACTAATGTTCAAGAGCCAGTGCCTAATTCAGATGAGTTTCCTCCTATTTTAGGAAGACATCATGTTCCTCCATGGGACAAAATGAATTTCCTCCATATATGAAAAGCTGAAACATCATTCTCATCGGATGATGTGCCTTGGGAAATCTAAGTGAGGAGAAAAGGTTCTAGAATGCATTAATAAAGGTGCATAAGCCTAATTTGATAACTTATGGTATCTTTATAAATGGTTTAACAAGATTGAGATTAACTGCGCGAAGCTCTTAAATTGTTTGAGGCAATGTGGAACAAAGGATGCACTCTAGATGTTTTAATATGCAACAATATAATAGATGCTCTTCGGTTCAAAAAAGGTGCATTCCTAAAGCTCTGCGTATTTTTGATAAAATGAATGATCGTGTTTGTCTTCCAAATGTTGCAACTTATGACTCACTGATCAAACACATATGTAACTCTAGGTGGATAGTCAGCCAATGAGATTTTCTATGAAATGGAAAGAAATGGTTTCTAGGCGCTACACATGCAGTGCGGAAATTCGTTTGGCTTTTGAGAATTATGCGAAGAACAAACATATATAGAACTTCCTAAAATTGTTTGGTGACCGTCCATATCGTATGGATTACATGGAATTTATGTAGAAGTACACTGGTACTGGGGCTGATATCACAATCTCCTACGTCCCAATTGATTACAATCGCACATCTAATTATGATTGATGAAAATATATGATAGAGTTCGGGTGTTTATTAAATTAGTTAAAATCCCAAGGGAGCATATTTGAAAGCATTCGAAGTGGACACGACAATACTTGGCCTGTCACCCCAAGAGGATTAAAAAACACCTTACATTACTTCAATGGGAATTCATGTCCTCAAGAAAGACATCATTTTAGAGATACCTAGCTGTAAATGATTTTGGTTAAGAAATTATCACGGTCTCTATAAAGGAATACGATGTTCAAGGCATCTTTGTGGAGATTGGGATAGGTAACATGGGTGCTTATGAGAATGATTTAAAGGTTGCCCATATTGGAAGACCTTGCTTCTTACTCTTATCAAAAGGTGGTATCAAAGTTTAAAAATATATATTATTAATAATTAAGTATTTCAAAGTTTGGCTTAAGTACTTCAATATCAATTTACATATTACATAGTGTCGCATCAAAATTTAAAAATATATAGTAAATTAATTAACTATATAGGGTGATATCAAAATTTAAAATATATATTAAATTAATAATTAAATGTTTTAGTGTCTTGCTTAAGTATCTCAATATCATATATAGAGAAAGAGAGAGTTTGAGTAGTATAGCGTTGTGAATTACTAAGTAGAAGAACATGGGCTTAAGTATCTCAATATCATATATAGAGAGAGAAAGAAAGGGCTTGAATAATATAGTGTTGTGAATTATAAGTAGAAGAGTATGAGGTCAAGTCCCTGAGCTAGCTAATTATGTGGCTCAATGGGTTGCAGGCCTCACTTGATGTCCCCATTGAGCTAGGTTTGCTATATTGAAACTAGTTGATTTACCTTACTATCCTTGAAATGGAAGTACCTAGAAGACTTCCTTGAGATGTGTATTCCATCAAAATACAAACACACACACACACATGTGTTATTGATTTAAGCTAGACTAAGAGTGTGGTGTTTTACAAATACATTTTTTTTGTGACTCACTTTTGGTTATCCAATTGATATGAAAGGAAGTTCCAATAAAAAAAATTCATTTTACAACCTTTATAGGATGATATACAAATGTAAATGGCATCTTTCTCACATATAAGTGGATACATGGATATCAACAAAATAGTAGATGACATCTTAAAAGATGGTTTGGAAATGGAGTGTAGCACCTAGATTAAATACATAATCTAGCATGGGCACTTAAATGAATTTTCCTATGAACCTTGGCTATAATGATATACTTGTATATTTTAAGACCATGAACTATTTACAATAGTTACTTTTTTTAATGATGTACCTATCACGTTGTTTTAGAGAAAAAAGAGACTTATTTTTTTATGATAGAGGTTGTTTATATGTATAAAAAGAAAGGGGGCAAACATGAAGAGTTGTTATTCATATTTATTTTTGAATGTTTTTAAATACCGTGATGCATATGATTATGTAGTCTTATTTTAAAATAAAATTACATTTTTTTCCTTTGAAAAAATGTGTATATAATATAATTGAAAGTAAAAAAACATTATTATGCTAAGAGGTACTTTTTATAGCATAGTATGAGGAAGATGTACACTTCCTTCTACAAGTTCATGAGGTTGAAATATAACACTTTAAAAAAATGATAAAATATTAAGTAAATAAAAAATATACAATGTTAGCCTTAATGTACATAAAATTATACTATATAGAGAGATAAAAAGATAGATACAAGATCTACACATAGATGTAAATATGACATATGTGCAGATATTGTATCTCTCTTTCTATCTTTCTATATAGTACTTTTTATATTGAGTGAATTTATTAGTGGCCAAATTAAGTCATTCAAGGGGTTTTTGTTTAGGTCTCTCTCTCTCTCTCTCTCTCAATATTAATATATATATATATATATAATATATATATATTATATATATATATATATATATATATATATATATATATATATATATATATATCGAGAGAGAGAGAGAGAGAGAGAGAGAGAGAGAGAGAGAGAGAGAGATCGATCTCAATGGTGCACCAACACTTTAAGTTAATGTCATAGCATCAAAGGTCAACGTCCAAGATCCTGGCGTTCAAGGAGGGTCATATCATTTGCTCAAATTCCTCCTCAATACTAATGCTTCTCAAAGGGGCTCCAACACCCCCCATATAGTCTCTTGCATCATCATGGAATGTGATTAGACATCCTCTGTAGAGTGTTGAAGAAGCATCATATCATCCCTCAAGGGATTTTGGCTACACTTCTAAGAATCATTTAAGACATATTCAAGGAATCAATTAAAATCGACATCATGGATGATGTTATGTTCCTATACTAATAGGTGTCATATATCATGATTGACTTGGTTTAATTATGTAATATGTACATACCTTTGCTTGTTGCAAATGTTTTCCATATTAAAAAAAAAAAAAAAATGTAAAGAGGGTATGTCTTAAAAGAAGAATAAAAGGACAAAAAGAATGAAAAAGGTCAAAAAAATAAAAAAATGAACCCTAAGGAAAAAGAAAAGACCATGAAAGTGTGTAAGTCCAAATTGCCACTACTATTTACTTTGATGTAAAATAAAAAAAGATTGTGTTGCAACTTGTTACTTATGCCACAATCCGTGGACAGTCAAACAGTTTAAACTTGACTATTTCATGCTTAGTGATAGAGAATAAAATCTGACCAAACTGTTTAATCTTTGGTAAGATAAGTAGAGTGAATAAAAAAGGAACTCAACAGTTTAATTCTAAATCCCTTGGATGTAATAAGGCTAGACTTCGATAGAGTACTATATGTAAAAGAAAAAAGGTTTTGATAAGGGTTTGCTAGTTTAAGTGCACCTTAATAAAAAGTAGAAAAAATGGTAGGATGAATAGCTAGGGTAAGTAGATGGATGGTTGTAGAATTGTGTATGATGAATGATTATCTAGAGATCAAGTCATTTATTTTCATCATCAAAAGCACTTAAAGATATGGATGATAATGAGACATTTACATCATAGACAAAGTCAAAATAGTTAACCTCCTCACTCATTTTCCCCTTAAATTTTACTAATTTCTCATAAGTACTAAAGGCACCAACAACTTGAAAGTTAAAGGGGCTCGGAGCATTTCTCTAACTTCTGGAGGGATCAGACCCTTGGCCCAATAACTTGTAAGGCCTAAGTGCTAAAAAAACCCCTTCATAATTCATTCATTCCCTACAAACCCTTTTCCTAAGGTAAAATCACTCTTTACTTAGGCAAATAATGGTTTTTTATAAAAACCCCCAAATGTATAGCCTAAGTTATAATGTTTGATGATGAATATATTTTTGGAAGAAATTTACTTAGCACATTTTCCTTTTCCATTGTCATATTAACTTTAAATTTCTATTATCTATTTAACACCTGAAAACAAAATTCCCCTCTCCCGTATTATTATTGAAATCTCAAAATAAATAAATATCCCGCCCTGATGGTTTGAAAAATAAACCATAATAAAGGTTGATAAAGTTGGATTAATTAATCGATCTATGATTAATTAAGAGCCAAAATCCCCGCCGTGTTTGATAGGGATTAATTAATCATTAGGATTAATTAATAGCCTCTTCGCCAATAGAATCACCTCCGATATCATTAAAGTTCCTTAATCCATTATTCATCCAATCAAATCATCCTCGATATCATTAAAGCCATTTAAATTATGTTGATTATTCCATCGGGCCTATCCATTCTCCCTATCACATCGGTGCCCCGATCACCATGCGTCTGACTTCTTCAGATCTAACGGTTGATGCTCATATCAAGCAGAAACCGATGCCAAACTTTACCCACCCGATGTGAGTGGTTTTACTGTTCACCTTAATGCGACGTGTCACCCGATGAATGGCATCGGGTGGACCTCTGACAATACCACCAAGTCTCCAAAAGCAGTGCGATAGATCCTGCTTACTGCTTCCGCTTACCACCTCCACTAAACACCAAGATGTCCCATCAATAAGTTGGCGCCAACTGTCGTTTCCCCATTCACCCACCAAAAGCCATTGACTTTGCGCATAAAAATAAAAATACTCAATGTTTTTTCCTTTTACTAAGAAAAGAAACTTTTGCCTTCCATCAACGCATAGAATACATCTAGACCAACAACTTACTTACAACCGTCAACCACCATCAGTTGCTGAACTCCAAACCACTGCAGAACCTATGCGTGCTCGGAAAAACATTCACCACAGCCATTTGTCCCTTCAGTCAACCATAACCAGGTATTTGTTGTATTTCCTTCGCAGAAACCCTATTTTCATACTAAAACCTCCACTAGATTACTCTGAAATCAAGTAATTCAGTGAAATGAAGTTGTTTCTCAGTCCTGAAACTTCCCCAAACACTTTATTTGTCTAAAATCCCTGAAACCCCAAACTTTCATCCTTGAATCCACAAGAACCAAGGATGGAACCTCTGGTTGCCATGAATGTGATGCCACTAAATGCCCCTCATAGAGATTTAGACCACCTCCCCTTAGCCGTCAAAGATTTTCAAATTAAAGACATTTGGTTTGAAGAATCCCCATTGAATCTTCAATGCAGACACCAAGACAACTATCTAAATCATTCAGATAAAATAGGTCTATTGCAATCGAACTTGCCAAAATACCAGTTTCTCAGTGTACATGTGTTCCCTGAAATGGTTCACTACTGCCATGTAAACTATGAACCCACCATGAGGGCTGTGATGTCTACAGACTAGAGAATTTTGTTCACAATCACAACAAAGTTTATTAATGAGATGCTGCAATTGCCAAATGAAGAAAACCTAACTCAACTTACTATTTCTGACCTGCTTGATAGATTTGCAAAACTGTCCAGTGAGAGAAGTACCCAAATTCTACAAACTTTCATAGTTGCGGAGGAATACATTCCAAAGGATCCTCCACCCTATGTTTCAACCATGTTTTCTTAGTTAGGGAAGGATATCATTGCCATGGTTTCATGTATTTTCGGTTTCTCCACCAACGAGTATGTTGAAGAGCTAGTTTTTGCCTACTTGTCTATTTTTACCCTTGGTCAGTGTCCATCAGTGAAATTTGATTATGCCAAGTTCATTGCTGATAAAATACATGATCAATTCATGAGACTTGAAAATGAAAGAGTGTTCAAGTACTCTTTAGTCTTGTATCACCTGTTTCTCCACTATCAAACTGACAAGTTTCCATTTTCTGTACAAAAGATTAATACCAAGGGAAATCGCAGGTCAGTCATTTATTGGACCCCTTTGTTTCATACATCCAACACCTACATAGATTTTATTGATTTATTTGTACATCCAGTGGTCACATTACTATTAGGAAGCCCTCTTCCCAGAATCAGTGTAGGTATCAAGAGGGTTCTCCAACTGTCTAAACAATACAAAGTGGGGGATTGGTATCTATACCAAAACCACATAGAAATCAGGATCTATGGGTGTGAGTTACCCCCATACAAACTTCCTAAATATCTTCCAATGAGATTATTTTCCCTAGAGTACTACAGGCAAATGATTAATTCAGATGAGATACATTTTGTAAAGAACAAGAAGAAAACCTAGCTAAGAATCAATGATCACCTAGGGCCCTTCATTTGTAACAACAGAGAGGCTGGGCAGGAAGTAGACGTAATGTTGTAGAAAATAAGACTCAAACAAAGCTTTATCTGAGCCTATGACCCACACATCTTTATCTACAACAGAAGGCTGAAAAATAAGTTGTCCCCTTACATCCATCATAGGATTCTAGAGATATAACATTATGCAAATCAAATTGAATGGATGGAGGGAACACTTATAGATCAATATAGTACACAATTTGAAGTAGAAAATGTTTTGAAATATTTGGAAAGAAGACTTAATCTAGATTCCTTTATACAGGTGCCTGGAGAATCTTCATAGAAACCAGCATAGGAGAAAATAACATAAACATAAGGTCAATTGGAGACTTCAGCACATGGAAAAGACTTAGGGTCACAAAGCATTTCTGAAGAGTTGACACAGATTGATACAAACATGGGCAACCCTCCAGTATTGCAGACTCCTCTTAATGAGGAGAGAATTCGAAAAAGAAGCCGAAGTGAGGCTACTCCCTCTACAGTGCCACTTGACCAAGTATATGTAAAAAGGCAGAGGTTGAATCCTCTATCTGAGTAGGAGTTTGAAGAAACAGAGAGTGACTCAGTGGTGGGATAAAGTGACAATATGCTAACCACACCAGTAGGGGAGACGCCATCTACATCCCAAATACAGGCACTAAGCATGCATCAAAGTGTAGAGGTATCTTCTCACAAAACAACTTCAGAGCAGAGCCAGGATGTGAAAGAAAAATATAAAGAGATTAAGGCTAGGAATGAGAAGCTCAAATCTCAAACCTATGCCCAATATCTAAGAATGGCTCCTACAAACCAAACAAGATTGATGTCAGCCTTTGACATCAAAGAGGGAAAAATGAAAATGACCTTTTTGAAGCCTATAGTACAATAGCCAAAATCCATGGCTGACTATTAAAAAATAGATTTTGAAGTTCTTTCCAGAGACATCCACCCAATTGATCAGATTGAGTTACATAAGCAGACAGGTGAGATGGTGTATTCTACATTGAATAATAAAGCCATCACTGCACTTCAGATGTGGAATTCTTTGAATAATACTACAACACAGTTGCAGTTGGAAAAAGCCTCTCCTCAGGCTAAAGACACTAGGATAAAACATTGGAAGACCTGGTGATTGAGTTGGGACATGATCTCAAAGATGTTAAGGCAACTGAAAGGTTGATAAAGAAAAAGAATGATGATATAGTTGCACTCAAGAAACAACTCAAACTCCCTCCCCTCTTACATCCACAGACTACAGAAGTAGTTAAGAAACAAAAAGAGGAAGAGCTTATGGACTTGGTACTTAAGTTGAATGATCAGTTGAAAGAAATAGAACAAGAATTAGAAAAAGCTTTATAGTCCAAACAAGGTGAGCTGAACACCATTCCTCAGACTGTAATACCCATAGTTTCTACAACAGTGCCATCTACTATTGTAACATCTTTGGCACCCAATATTCCCCTAGCAACAACGCTGCCAGTAACAACAACAGCAGGTACATCAGAAGCAGTAGCAACTTCAAAAGGACAAGCAGAGGACTTAGTAAAGTCCACGGAGGAGATGAAAATCCAAGCAACTGAAATAAAGAAATTGAAGGAAAAAGTTATTAGCTTGGAAACAAATTATGAACTATCACATATTCATTTCACTAAAGAAGAGAGGAAAAATAGGAGAATGACTAAAAGAATCGAAGTACTAGAGAAAGACTTGACATTGGAAAAGCCTCTTCAAGATATCAGAGAAATTTTGTGGAACAATATCATTGGTTCCATCAATGATATTTGGCCTTCCATTCAGGTCATTTTTGAACAAACAAAACTGGTTAAAGTAGCAATGGAAGCCATTCAAAAAATCAAAACAGAATTAGGCAATAAGCTTGAAAAAGCTAATCACTTGATCACCTTTTTGAATATCAGAAACAGGTACCGACTGGATGAGCTGGAGATTGAAGATAGGATGACTACCATAATAGAGATAAAGAAAAACTTAATTTTGAATTTAGAGAATAGATGTCAAAGTATTCATGCTGACATAGATGATTTCATGTTTAAGTTTGGCATTTTGAGAGAGAAGGGCCTGCCTAGTCCAATGGTAATTCGTGACAAACTTATGACTCAGCAAGACTATCTAGAAAGATTGTATGCATAGGCTAAGACCCAAGCCAGATCCTCAGCTGTTAAAGCTTTACCAATTGGGAAAGTTCTTTATGATGGCTTGGAGAACTTATTTTTCATTAAGCACGAAGTCAAACATTTGTTCAACACCCAACCTAATTTTACTAAATACACAGAGGCAGACGAAGTGTACAAGAAAGTAATCAAAATAAAACTGCCAAATAAAGAATTGTGGGAGAGTTTGACAGATTTGCTATAAATTTGTTATAGTAAAATTGTGAGATGGAAAATGTTACCAAGGAAAAAACTGGTAATAAAGGTAACATCTAGTAATAAAGGATGAAATGCACATGTTAAAGAGTATCAGTATAGGTAAAGAGTATCCGTAGGTAAAATTGAGAGTGAAAGTCCAACACATAGTTATCAAGACAACTGCTAAGAGCCTAATTTGGGTTCTAGTTTTCCAGCACATGCACTAATAAAGGAACATCCAACAAACTGTTCTCATCTTTCTCTATCTTCGGGTAGAAGATATATTTTTGTTTCCTAGAATACATCTCATTTAGTTATGACATATTTTGCACTATGAGATATTTTTGTGAGATTATTTGCTTCATATTTTGTAAAAATACTTCTCCATTCAAAGTATTTGGCATGGATTAAAAAAGACATTTCTGTAGACTTATTTTGGAGCTGAAGGAGCTATTGTAAAGGCTAGACTTATTTTCCTGGATTGAATAAAATTGAGGACATTTCACTTGATTCATATGCATTGTGGAGACAAATAAGTATCACTTTCTTGAGTTTTATTATTGTTTTTCGTTACTGTGTTGAAATATCATATGTGTTTCATATATCTTTAAAGCAAATAAGGAAGAATACTACAAAATTAGTTTAATTACTCTCTATAATAACTTAATTTTCTTATATAAATATTTTATGCTAAATTGTTTAAGTTAGGGAATTCTTAATTTCTCCTTTACTTCTATAATTTCAATCTCCCTTTGACCCTTAGTACAAGATTCTTAGTTGCCCTTGCTATTTTCCATTATTCCCTTCTTCGTCCTGATCCCTACTAAGGATTCTTCATTGCTCTTAGTACTGGTTAGGATTTCCATCCATTCGATACCCTAAAATTTGTCCTTGTGGTGCTATCTTGCCTTGTGAACTCTTACTTCTGTGAATACTCATATCCAGTTAAACTTTCTTGCTTGAATCCATAGCCCAATGGCCTAAATACCTGCTCTACCCATCTGTTACTTAATTCCACCAAATAATTCAAAACAAAACTCTTTAAGCTTTAATAAGTAGCCTAAAATCAACTTAAAACAACACTAAATTACAAAGAGAGAGCCCTCTCTGGACTTAGGTTGGCTAGGATCTAAGTCTAAAAGATTGGTTTGTGGTTACCTTGGATCCTTTCCTTCTTCCACTAACTCCTGAGGAAAATCTGAGTGATAACAGATGGAAGAACCATAAAAGCATCGTGGAAGACCATATTCAATGCTAAATCTATCTAAGTAATTTTCGCAAATATCATCTTCAAATGTCTTACTAGCTTATGAATTTGCCCAAGTTTCTATACTTATATATGGGAGGGTTATTACATGACCTTATTAGTTGTATCCAACCTTGAGGGGATGAACTAATCCTAAGTTAAGCCTTTCAAATGATATGTCCAAGTGATAGATTTTATGGCTTGGGGTTTACTTCATGAAAGGTATCATATACTTATGCTAGGTTATGCAAACTATTGCCTATGAGCACCTTTGTAGAGGGAGCACCTAGCTATTTGAGTTACCTTCCCTTGCCTTTGTTTTACAGGCCCCCATTTGTTCCTTTTTATTTGTTGCTTTGATATGCTTTGATTAACTAGCTTTATTGATTTATCAAGTTATAATAATATAGTACCCCTTTAATGGTGGACACTTTATTGTTTGATCAAGGTTGATATGTTTACTAAGATTTCATTTTAATTTCATAGGCATGATATGCATGGTTACTTTTGAGGGACAAGTGGCTATATTAGAGGGGGAAATGATCAACCTATAATTGGCTTTTGCTTGAGCTACATCCCTTATAAAAAAAATCCATTTGATATTTTTCTTATGTATTTTTTTTCTTATAGCTGCATCAGCCTTGGGTATTTCCAACCCCTTCTTCTCATAAGAAAAGGGAAATAAGGAACCAATATAAGTGACTAACAACAACCAATCAAAAGATAAGATAATAAACAACAGAATGATGAAAAATGTTAATTATGAATAACATGGACTGCTACCATCATAAGAACCTCCTACAAGTGTATTTGAAATATTTCATATTTTTAAATAGTAATCAAATTATTTATGTATATAAATTAAAAGCTTCTACAATATAAAGATTTAAAATAAATTGGAAAATGTAACAATCCATCTCATAATTATGTGGATTAAATTTTATTAACAATTTTTATGTGTGGTAAATATTATAATAATTAATTATGTAGATTTTATTTGTAAAATGAGTAAAATATATGTATTATTTAATAAGTGGCATATTAATTGTCCTATTTTTCTTTAACATGTTTTAGATTATGTATTGAGGACACTGTCAGAATTTGTGGGTCGGTGTACCTTGGGGAAATAAAAGAGGTGTGAAACAATTTGCCAAATATAAGAGTCTAGGTCTTAATGGTTGGACTGTTGAAATCTTCGTTTCCTTTTTTGATCCGATGGGACCTGGTCTTTGTAATATGGTAGAGGAATAGAGAATATTGGGAAAGTCTCTAGAGTTATTAATGCAACATACATAGCTCTGATTCCTAAAAGCTCCAAGCCTAAAGACTTATTTGACTTTAGACTTATCTCTTTGTGTAACTTAATTTATAAGATCATTTCCAAAATTATCTGTAATAGGATCAAGCATGTTCTTGTTGATAAAATCTCCTCTAACCCATTTGGCTTCCTAGCCAAGAGGCAGATCCATGATGCTATCAACATCGCTCAAGAAGTCCTCCACTCAATTAAGTCTAAAAATCTTCAAGCCGTAGTGCTTAATATGGATCTTGATAAGGCATTTTACAAAGTAAATTGGACCTTTCCTCGTTTAGTACTTATTCAAATGGGTTTGGGATTGGAGACTACAAACTAGATTATGGGTCGTGTCACTTCAACAAATTTCTCAATTTTGATCAATGACACTCACTCAAACAATTTCTCTAGCTCAAGAGACCTTAGATAGGGATGCCCCCTATCTCCGTTACTATTTTTATTGGTGATGAAAGGTCCGATTTTGTTGTTGTTAAAATAAAATCAAGAATGAAACATAAAATCCATTAAAATATCATGTAATCAATTCATCACCCACTTATTTTTTGTGGATTCCATGTTCTGTTGTTGGGAGTAGGATTGTTTTTAAATGCTAGGATTTCTCTAGGGTCATTAGTGGCTTTTGTGAGGCTTTTGGCATGAATATTAGTGTCCAACAATTCTTTCTATCATGAATTAACCAATGAGGACCTTCTCTCACCCATCCAATATTTTCTTCCTTTTCAGATGGCTACTATAGACTCTGGTTTCAAATATATTGGCTTCTTTCTGAAGCCAAATGGATACCATATAGATGATTGGAAGTGGATCCCCGAAAACATTGATCAGAAGATTAGTGTGATACTACAAATGGATTTCCTTGGGAGGAAGAATTATCTTAGTTAAATCAACATTTGAAAATATATGAGTC
Organism: Pinus taeda; assembly: GCA_000404065.3. Taxonomy (NCBI): domain Eukaryota; kingdom Viridiplantae; phylum Streptophyta; class Pinopsida; order Pinales; family Pinaceae; genus Pinus; species Pinus taeda. The sequence continues at coordinate 144,530 of APFE031310664.1, forward strand.
TTTTGGCTTGCTATATCCAAAATTTCAAAAACAGTTCTAAATAACATTAGACAAAGAATGTACAACTTTCTTTGGACTTGTAAAAGGAACAAAGAAAGAAGGAATACACCTTTCCAGTTGGGCCTCCCTTGTCAAACCTAAATATTATGGAGGTTGTGGATTCAAGAATATTATCTCGTTTTAGTAAAGATTTAGCCCTAAAAAATTTGTGGAGAGAATTGTTTGATGGTGGGCTTCAGAGTCAAGTGATCAAGGAGAAGTACCTAAAGAAACAGTTGGCAGTGGATTGGCTTGAAGGAACAAAAACAAAGAATGAAAACAGGGGAACCATTGTCTAGAAGGAACTTATCGATTATTTTCCCTTCCTTTTCAAATGGGAAGGTGGGAGATGGTAAAAAAGTGATCTTAGGCAAAGACCCCTTCATAGGAGGGAATGTGATCTATAATTTTTCAGTTGATTCAAATTACACTTTGGCTTCAAAATACATTAATTGATTAAATGATGCATCTAATCGGGTAGATGGTTGTTACACAGTAAATTGTCACCATTGGTCACCGTCCATGTTACCCTTGTTTTCGTACATTGGAGGATACATTCTAGGACCTGTGAGCAGTGACATAGCCTAAAAACATTTTCATTATGTTCCCCTGAGTATGTACTTCATGTTCCCTGAAGACACCTTCTGCAAATTATCCCTAAAAAGTGCCCATTTTCCATTGGCGCAGGTACACAGTGTCTTATCCGCACCAATCACTGAGATCCTCAAAAAGGGGGGCGCCCATCGGCGCTCTGTCCTAGAACAACACTCGTGCCAACTAAGTTTGGTAGTGATTTTTTGCAAACGCGCACCCATATGTTTTTTCCTTTCAGCTCATGAAGTCTTTTGAAGGAAAAATCCATATGATAGAGGTCGAGAGTCATCATCTATCCTTGACACCTATCCTTAGTAGCTTTTCGGAGATAATGTCGATCCACAATGGGCGTCCTGGTGCATTGAATCTTCCTCCCTTCTCCATTTATAAAAGTTTGTCCTCATGCATTAGACAAGCTAGTTTTTGTGAGTTCTAGAGTAATGCTAGTTGTGATTATGCTTGTCTGGAGTGATAGTAAGAGTCTTGAAGCATAGGGAGGTTATGCTGCCAGAATCCTGAGAGAGAGAAGGTTTATTGCAAGGCATACATAGCTGCTCACCCAACCAGAGAATGGGTTCCACGTCAGAACCTTGGTTATATCTTTCTCTGCCTATTATTTATTAATAGACGACTATCATTATGGTTCCACTCTTATTGTCTTTATAATGATGATTGAGTTATATCCTTTCTGACCGATATATAGTTGCATCTATTGGATTTTATGCTTGTATTTGTGTCGTTCTTTGCATGTGCAGGTGTTTGTTCACGAGGATCATGGGGATTGTGACCAGCCGGAGCAAAGGAACAGGAGTGACGACTTTTCTACAAGTACTAGCGTTGGGATCCAGGTAGGCCCTCATCATCGATCTTTGATTTGCAATTAGGAACCTGCATGTTAGCATTGTTTGATTATTGCTAGACCCCATTTGGGCTAGTGGGATCGCCTTTGTCCGCGGAGGGGATTTACCTGTACAAAAATTTGGCGACTCCGCTGGGGAGATTAGCTTGTTGTTTTATTTGTAAACTTTAGACGGAGCCTGAAGCATGGCCAGATAGCCTTCGAAACACTATTGCTTTGCATTAGTGAAGTAGGTCAAAGCCACTTCAGTCAATCTCCGGTTTGGTTTACGGACTGAACAACTTGGAGTTTTTCTTTCCTCTTTGGTTTTCTCTTGTTTGCTTGCTTGGATAGCTTTCTGGATTGAATTTCTTGCTACCTCTTGCTTCCTTGCCTTCCTAGATACTGTAAACCAAGCTTTGGACCGCTTGTTTTTCTTTTTGACTTGGCAAACTTTA
>APFE031310666.1:384-40334 GCA_000404065.3 Pinus taeda
CACCTCTCTGAAAACCACATCTTGACTGTACACAACCTTCCATGTGACTTGGATCCAAAGCTTATAACCCTTTAAACCATCCTTATACCCAATAAAGATGCACTTTTCAGATTTACTATCCAACTTGGTTCGTTTCTCCTTTGGAACATGTACATATGCATCACATCCAAATACCCTCAGATCTGAAAGAGAGGGTTTCTTACCAGTCCATACTTCTTGTGGAGTCTTATCCTCCAACGCTGATGAAGGTGACCTGTTGACCAAGTAACATGCAGTATCCACCGCCTCTGCCCAGAATTCCTGTCCTAAATCGGCACCACTGAGCATGCTTCTTGCCCTTTCCATCAACGTCTTGTTCATTCTTTTTCTGCGACTCCATTTTGCTGAGGTGTATATGGAGTAGTCTTCTGCCATGCTATACCACACTTCTTACAGAATTCTCCAAATTCCTTGATGCAGAATTCTCCACCATTATCTGTGCTCAGTACCTTTATCTTCTTCTCTGTCTGAATTTCCACCAGAGCCTTAAATTCTTTAAACCTGTCAAAGACTTTATATTTCTTCTTAAGGAAATATATCCATGTATTCCTTGAGAAGTCATCTATAAATGATACATAGTACAAAGACTTACCCAGTGATGGAACCTTCACAAGTCCAAACACATCACTGTGCATAAGCTCTAATATTTGTTTTGCCCTCTTACCACCATGGGGGGGAACTCTCCCGATTCTACTTCCTATATACACAATTTTCACAGAAATCAAAATCCAGAGAGCTATTACTCATACCTTCTACCATACCTTTACCATGAAGTATTCGAAGGCCCTTCTCTCTAATATGTCTAAGCCTTTGATGCCACAACATGGTCTTCTCTCCAGAGACCAGTAGATTTTCTGCTCCATTTTCAGGAACCATATAACTATTGCACCTGTCAACAACAATGCTACATTGCAGCTTGTACAGACTTCCAATCTAAACTCCTCGCATCAATACCAGTGCTCCTTCAACCATATTGCAGGTATCATTCTCGAACACTGTCTTTAGACCTGCATCATCCAACTTTCTTACAGAAATCAGATTTCTAGCCAACGTATGAATATGCAGAACACTCGGAAGGGTTCTAACCCTTCCACCTTGCAACTTCAACTTTACTTTTCCACGACCAATGATTCTAGCCTTCCTATCATCTCCTAAGAAGACATCACCACCATCATATTTCTCATACTCGCAGAACCACTCTCTATGGGTAGTGAAGTGAAAGGATGCACCTGAGTCAATTAACCATGACTCATGATCTACATGTGTACTTGAAGAAGCCAAGTACACATCCCCACCTTCATCTGAGGTGGTTTTCACCTCTGCAGAAGGAGTATCATCAGATCCCTTTCCTTCATCAGGAGCTTTAGATTTACAATCCCTTCTAAAGTGTCGTTCCTTACCACATTTCCAACACACAACCTTTATAGGTTATCCTGGAGATTTATATCTCCCTCTAGATCTAGATCTCCCACTCGATGAATTATTTTTGTTTTTGTTCTGGGACCGTCCTCGTACAAACAAGGCATCACCATTCTAGTTATCCATATTTTTTCTTCTCATCTCCTCCGTTAGCAAGGCTTAGACTATTTCATCAAACTGCAAAGCAGTTGCATTGCTACCTATTGCAATAACCAGACTATCCCACGAATCTGGTACAGAACACAACAAACTGATGCACTTATCTTCATCTGAAATTTTAATATCAATAGATGATAACTAACTTACCACAGTATTAAACACATTCAGATGCTCTGTCACCGAGTCTCCATATTTCATCCTCAGGTTATACACCTTTTTCCACAGGAATAATTTATTCACCAAAGACTTAGATTGGTACAAAGTCCCTAACTTGTTCCATAGAGCCTTCGTCGTAGCTTCCCCTGATACATTCAACAATACTGAATCTAAGACACATAATCGTATTTTGCTCTTTGCCTTCCAATCCAACTTCTTCCATTCTTCATCGGTCACTCCCATTGGTTTAGTACCTGGATCTACTGCAATCAACTGATCTTTATCCACCAACAGATCCTCCATCTTGAGTTTCCACAACTCAAAACTCTGAAGATTGAACTTCTTAATCTCTATCTTTCTGCTTCTCGCCATCTTCTTTCACCACCAGAATCGATCTCGCAGATCTCCCACTGAACATGGTCTACCACAGGCCCGGGCGAAACCCCTCAGCAACAAAGGCGTCCCCTTGAAGCCAAAACAACTCTGATACCAAATGTAGTTTTTAACCCCGTAAAAAAATTACCTGCATACGAATAGTAATCACAGGATTAAAAAAAAATGTGAGCATAACACATAAAACACATATACATAGAGATTTCCCACTGGATCCCAAAATCGGAAATACCATCTTGATTTTTCATTATGTTCCTTTCAATGTTACAATACATATTTATACATGTCGAAGCATCCAATACCATGGAATGAAAACCATTGCATCCAAAACCATGGACCGAAAACCATCATGTCCAAAAAGGCGTGTACGAAACTCATGCACAAAACCATAGGTGGGTCCGCCCAACCTAACATAGTGTCCAAAACCAAAATTTTCCGAGGCACTGCCCCAGACCCCATAAAGTGGGGTTACGGGTACCCCTCAAACCCCCTGTTAACTATGTGGAAAGAATATAACACAACCCAACACTAGGGGGCAAGTATTCCAAATGGATTATCATCCTGCAGGAATTTGACTTGGAATTTGAAAAGGCCAAGTCAAAGAAGTCTTTGGATTTTGCGGAATTGATGTGTGACTTCCCTCGTGCTGATACTGAAAATTTGGCAGAAGAACCCATTGCGGATGAATCATTGTATCAGCACTGCTGATCCATGGTATGAAGATATCATTGTCTATCTCTATACCCAATATTTTCGGCCTAGCATCTCACGATCTCAACGCGAGAAAATACGCTTCTAATCCCAACCTTACACTATTATTGGAGATACTCTTTATCGTCATGGGGTGGATTCTATTTTCCCCTATTGTCTCACTCATGACGAGGCTGAAAAGGTTCTTAATGACTGTCACTCTAGAGTGCGTGGTGGTCATATGTCTGGGTATGCCACACCCCAAAAGATCTTGCATGCTAGCTATTTTTGGTCGTCCTTATTCAAATAGTGTATCACTGCAGTCCAGAAATGCCACAATTGCCAAATTTTTAATCATAAGACGTGCACTCCCCCTGCTCCTCTCCACCCTATAATTGTCATCGATCCATTCGAAAAATGGGCTATCGATTTTATTACATGTAACCCTCACTCGGCCAGGGGGCATGCGTATATCATCCTTGCGGTAGATTATTTTACCAAGTGGGCCGAGGCGATGCCTACATTTTCGGCAGACGGAAAAACTGCTACGATTTTCATTTTCAATCATATAATTGCTAGGTTTGGTGTTCCTCAAGGGATTATCACTGACCATGGGAGTCATTTTTGAAACATCATGATGACTGAACTAACATATCAGCTTGGCCTGCATCACGATAGTTCCACTCCATATTACCCACAGGCAAATGGTCTGGTTGAAGCAATCAACAAAGTTCTAGTCACCATGATCTAACGAATCATTGGGATTCATAGGTCGAATTGGCATAACATTTTATTTTCAGCGCTTTGGGCATACCGAACCTTAGTCAAAATATCAACGAGTTTTACTCCCTTTCAACTGGTTTACGGTTTAGAGACAATATTACCCATTGAATGCGAAATCCCATCATTAGAAATTGCCGTACAATTATTACCAGCCACTTCCAAAGAGGAAAAAATTTATTATACTTAGCTCAATTAGATGAGAATCTACGTGATGCTGAATTAGCTATCGAAACTCATGCCAAAAGAATTAAAGCTCAGTATGATCGGAATGTTACACGCCGCAATTTTTTGGAAGGAGACCTAGTCTTATTTTACGATCAAGCAAACAATGAGCTAGGGGCTGGCAAATTTGGACCCATGTGGCATGGTCCGTATATTGTTAAACAAAAGCTAGAAAAAGGGGCCTATGAGTTATAATATTTTGACGGTGTCTCTTTAGGTAAACCTACGAATGAGCTTTATCTAAAGTGATATTATGCTTAAAAGATTAGTGTGGAGATTTTTTAGACTAGTTTCTTACTAATTTTGGTGTGTTTTTAGATTAGGAATGCGTGCTTTACTTCAAACAGTGTTTTTCATCATTATTCCTACTTATCTTGATTTTACTCTTGATATTGCAGATGTCAACACCTCTCCAAACATACATCGGTTTTGCTGATGGCGCTTGTCGTAGTACATGGAACATCTCTTCCGCAGCTTGGGTTTTCTATTCGCCCTCTGATGAGTTAGTATCTATGCATGGGGTAAGCCTCGATCAAACAACAAACAACATTGCAGAATACAGTGTAGTGATTGAGTTATTATCTGAATCCATTTCATTTGGAATTTGAAGTTTGACTGTTAAATTATATTAGGAACTCATTGTATTACAACTTAATAGAATTTATGCCATTAGAAATCCAGTGTTATTACAATTTTTGTTTAGAGTCTGTCTCTTGGAACAAGAATTTGATTACATCGAATACCAACACATTCCAAGATATTTAAATACATTATCAGATACAGTTGCTTCTCGAATGTTAAATAGACATTTTCATTAAATCAAACAGTAAATTTAAAAACATCCCATAACATGTTCTGCAAGATAACCAATAATAGTAATATAGCATAGCATAGAAGTGTGTCAAAATATACATCGTCTTCGATCATAGGTTGGAAAACACCTTATGATCGGCAAAAATGATAGCACAAAAAGTCCAAAAATGAGTCTACAAGGCAATCATCCTATCACTAGTGATGATCACGATAAGACACCACTGCTAGCACCACCTTACAAAGGAACCTCCCAAAAGGTCATGGGACCCCAATCACATAGCGTTGTAGCCTAAGAGGAATGTCATATACGTTGGTCTACGGAATATCTGTTGTCAAGCACTCTAGATGACCCTCCAATTCGGCCAAGGTCTCTACTGATTGGTCCATTGGGGCCAGTGCTGCGGCAGCTGGCTGTCTTCGATCATAAGGCTGGAGAGTGGTTGGTCGCCGTGGACCCACATGTGCATTTAAAAACTTTTTACTATTAGTTTTGGGACGATTTAAAAACAATATATATATATATATAATTTAAATGTTGAAAACAATTTTACCTCTATCATCCCATTGCTCTCTTGGTGGAAGAGCCATGTCGGGATCACCACGATAATCCATCCCAACGTATGGAAAATCCTGAATCACAAAGGGTTGGTTATCTAACCAATGAAAATACTCGGGTGAGAATCAAACAACCTTGGTGCCCTCCTTAGGATGGCGAGCGATGATTGCAACCTAACGCATAACCCTAGGATCTCATGGAAGTCCAGCCTCAATGGTAAGCTGCTGTGGAACCAGCATAGGTACCCTCTCTAGGGAAAGCTCACAACTAAATAACCATATCCAAATTTCTTTAGTTGTCCATTATTTTCCCTAGTCAATTGGCCCTTCACATTGGCCAATATAGCATCACACCAGTTGAAGATGGTGCCTCGGAAGCAGTCTATTGCCATGCGAATCTAGGAACCGGTAGCTAGATGCAATGCTGCACTCCCATAGAGTCTGGTGATAGTAAATGCGATCACTTTTAGTTTAACACGGGAGATGGTTTTAACATTTATCCACTTGTCTGCAGTTTGGTTATTACAAAACTCTAGTTGGAGACTAGCGACAGATTGGCCACCTGGCCTAGATCCGAACAGAAATAATTCCTCGCCTCTCTTGGGAAAGCTAGTCAAGAAGTATATGTCTTCTGGCTTGATTTCGAGCCGGTTGCCACAAATAATGAAGCACTGGTCCTGCATGCTCCACCTGTCTACTAGCCATTGTAGAATGTCTACCTATGCCCTCATGCCAGGTATGGTCCAAAATTTAAATAGCCAACATGCTATCAATGCCTGTAATGAAGGTGGAAGGAGTAATGTGGCTTGATCCACATCCTCATGCTCTCTTTCCCACCAAACAAGCGTCTTGTGTACCTACATTGCAAAATAGGTGGTTTAGAACATTTTAATTCAAAATCTGTGGGGCAAAAATGAAGAAATTAGGGTTTTAAATCCGCGTTCCGCGGGGTTTGCACCCATCCTTTTAGAGATAGTGTGTAGTTGTGCACTTCTCCTTAAGAATAGGTGCGGAACCTCGACTTTTCCTGTGCAAGAAAAAATAGGGGTGCGCAGGGGCCACATGGCTCACCTGCGCAACTGTCGCAGGCAATTTTTTGCCCAAATTTTCTTCTAAAAATCAACTTTTAAAGCCTAAAACAAAATTTTAAATGGATTAAATGCAAGTCAGGGATGATGTGGATTACCTGGAGAAGACGATTCTCTATTCTAGTGGTCAGATTTTCCGCAATCTCCACAAGAAGTTTTCTTACCAAAAGCTCTTACTTTTTACTCCAAAGCCAAACGGTGAAAATGAACATGTAAAAGCCTTTTTTATAAGATTTTTTGAATAAATAAAATTAATTTATTTATTTTCTACTTTGAAAAGGTCACTTTTAGTATATTTTTATTATTTTTAAAACAAATTTGAGTAATGTTTGCAGTTTTTGTGCAGAATATTGGGTATTCAGGGAGAATTGGTCATTTTCAACAAAAACACATAGGAGTCCTCTTTAAGCTCTTTTCTGACTCATAAAATATGAAAAGATTTCCAAGTTTTTCTTTTTAGACTCGTTAAAATGGAATTAAAAAGGAAATCGACTTACAACTCTTTTCTGACTGTATAAACATGAAAAGATTGCCAGACTTTTGTCGTTTTGAGTTCGATATTTGTAATAAAACGATGTGTTTTCGATCGCTTTTAAATTTTTCAGATTGAAGGCACTAATTATGAAATGTACTCCTTGATCGTAATGGTCAAGCAGTTCTCTCAAGTATTATTTTATACTTTTTCGGGCTTGGGAGACAAAAATTTACGAAAAAAGACAACCATGGAGTTTTCTTAAGTTTTTGTTCCAACTCCCTAAATTGAAAAACGCCGAGTTTCTCCTATACTGGACTCGCTAAAATTTAACAGTAAAAGACCTGTTCAATTACAAACAGGAACGAACCACTCCTTCTTAGGGTTTGAATCTAAACTAAGTTGGACTCATCCGAAGGATGAGCTTATAAACAAGCAAATGTTATCCTCCTCAAGCTTGTCAAAAATAAAGAGGTACTTGCCAGAAATGGTGGGGGAAAAGAGAGAAAAATGAACCTATTTGTTGTACTATGTGTTTGAAAATGTTTCCATCACTCTTGAACACGACACTTTTATTCACCTAGGTTGGGAAATACTTTACCTAATAGTTAATCAAGCCACATTGAAAGTCTTAAGCCGGTTTCCAGGTATTAGCTTTGGGTCAATTGTCACCAAGCCATCTGCAGTGTCATTATGTGTTCAAGAGGTCTATGAAAATAAACCATTCACCTACAAAATATATGTCATCCATAATTAACCATCCCTGAGTTAGTTCTTGCCAAATATATTTCTTGAGACTTTATCTATGATTTCGTGTTATGGGCTTGCCTATGACGGATCGCTTTCTATCGACTCCGACTCATTATCTAGAAAGATGATCTAGAAATCGTCAATACCTTGTAATCTACATGCCTCAATGGCAGGTTTCTCGCCTTTGATGACAGGTTGCATCATTGACCTTCGATCAAAGGATTCTGTGATGTGTTCGACATTGACTCATTCATTCACATTTTATGGATTGTACTGAGTACTTTGAGGGCCATTGACATTACTGGTGGTTCCTCTCACACTTGTTAATAGTTTACATCATTGACTGGTAATCAAGTGGTTTCTACCGTGTTCGACTTCGACACATTCATTCACATGGATAGAATCGTACTAGTTCAGGAAGTAGAAATGAAGACCCTGGATCTAGTTTCCACCACCAAGCTGCGAGGAATTTTGTTATCATTATATAGTGGACTATTTATAAATAGATGGTTGCACCCATACTGTGTCCATACGTTTCTACTTGTGATGTAATACAAAATCATTCCTGTATCAGAACAATTTTAGAGAGTTCTTCGTCAGTTTTTATCTGAGTATGGGAATGCCTACCTCAGCAATGATATTTTCACATATATATATTTTGTGTTGAATGTTTTTACAGGTTCCAACCAGTGTATCCACAGGAAGATCCTTGAAATGATAAAGTCCTTAACTCTTCTTAGATCATCAAAAAATTATCCTTATCTATTACAGACTTTGCACATTAGGGGGCAATCTGTTACACAAAAAATTGTCACCATGACTTTCTAGAGTTTGTGTGAGTCCATCACCACTCATACGTACCTCCTTTGCATTTTTGAGCCTCAGCTCTTCATGTTAAGCCTTGAAAATGGGAGAAATACCTTAAAATATCTTAAATCCTGGTTTCGCACTTTCTCCTAGCATTGCCTATAGTGCCGCACCCAACGGTCATGTCCCCTGCGAACCTGACCGCTCTGTCTATTAGGTGATGGGTGCGAACCCCTGTAAAAGTTGAAAAGGCGTGAGTTTGCTCCTAAAAACTGACCTTGGGTCACTTCTGGATGCTTCTAGAAGGAATATTACGTTGGAAAGTCTGCTCCACCTTAGTTCATCCATTCCATAACTAAAGGAGCTAACTCCATGACATGAGGTGCTTATCCCATTGAAGGAGGAACTTATCCCTTCAATGGTGGACCTGCAACTTCCTCCATTTGCACTATAAATTCAGGCATTGGGCTGGTTGTAGGGGGGGTTGAAAGCTTAAGGTTCTTGAGGGTAAATGTTTCTAGAAATTAGACTTCCTTTTTGAACTTATGAGAGGAGAGATCACATACCTTTCATTTCATTTGGGAAGTGAGTGAGGCTTGTCAAAGTAGAGGAGATTCCTGTTGGACCCTGTAAAGAGCTTGTGCAACATCAAGGCAAAGGTTGTAAGGTTCTTTTATTCATAAAGTTAATACAATCAAGTTTGTTTTTCTCAATGAACTGTCTCTAATGGTTTATTTTATGAGCTCCTTGATCTTCATAATGAACATGTTTTATTATAGTATCTATGGAGGTGTTCTTTGATGTGTGTTTGTTTGTGTATGCAGGTTATTAAAAGGGAATTGCTTGAAGCTGTTGAAACAAATCTGCCACAAACAAGCATTTGACCGAGGTAGGGTCTATTACACCTCTTAGTTTCCATTTATGAATTGAAACATGTTTAGAGAAAAGTAGATTTGTTTGTGCTACTTGTTGCTAGATATCATTCAATACCAGGGAGATCGGTCTTGTCTGCAAGGATGATTTATCCGGCCAACACTACTAGGAGTGTGTTCTTGGTAACATAAAGATGTTTCAACTTACAATTGAGACCTTGGCATGGATAGATAACTTGAGGATAAAGAAGCCCTAGCTCATATAATTTGTTCAAGGAAAAAAAGTGAAGCTACATGAATTAATAACTAAAGATGAGGATGATGATAAGAATTTATATCTTGATGAAATTGTATATCGATTTCGATGACTTTTTCAAGAAGGAAAGGATCAAGAGGGAGTTGACAATTCCCTACAATCCTCAAAATACAAGTACTTTATATATATTTTTCCATGATTACTATTATAGCTCTTTTGATCGGCCTCTTGTCCTTTTGACTTTTACTTGGTCATAATAATATCTTGCATGACCTTCTAATGAGGTTTGTAGGTACATCATTAAGGACGCCAAGGCTTCAATAGCATATAGAATCACTAGGAAAAAATAAGCAAAGTTTGTGAAAAGAGGATTCTCTGAGGATCAAGTTCAAGAGAGTGCACAAGACATGAATGAAACATCTAAATGATGTTGAGTTTTGGGTTATGATTCGATATTATCGATAAGTAGGAAATAGACATCTATCTCACTCAACAGTATAGAAATTGTGTATATTGTAGCTAGTTTGGTGAGTTGTGAAGAAGTTCGCGTTTGAAATCTACTCACCATATTGTTTGATCACATGCATAAGATGATCATGATGAAAAGTAAAATCACATTGAGATCAAGTACCGCTATTTTGTAGACATGGTATATAAGGGAGAAGTGCAGCTCCATTGCATTTGTATGAATGAGCAAGATGTTGACATTCTCAAAATCAAGCCTTTATCACACGATGAAGTTTGTATACTTCAAGAATAGGATTAGAGTAGTTGAGAATGCTTCCCTCAGTTAAAGGGAATGTTGAAATTGTAGCATCAATGGGAAGACATTCTTCCTTGGTTAGAATATTGACATTTTAATAGTAATGACTAGGGGCCATGTAATGTGGCTAGGGAAAATTGCCTAGAGAGAATGAAGGCTGAGAGTGCTCCATGTGTTAGAATATTCTAACCATATTGCCAAGAGGTACTTGGCTAGTTGGTAGAAGAGTTCCTTTAGCATTGGGAAAGTGTATTTCCATTCAATTTGCATGAAAGGATGGTAATTGGCCTAGGGCTTCACCATTTCTAGTCAGAGGAATTAACCTTGCTCCAAGTGACAACTTGTTGAGCTTGTGAGCAAGGACTAGTCTTATTCACCCTAGAAGGCTAAAAGGTATTTGGTTAGGGGGTGTCTAGATCTTGATGTTGATGTAAGATGCTTTCCACATGATTCTATATGACGGGATGAAGTGGATGGATACATTAACTAGCAAGCTCATTCAACCTTTTCTTATGAAGGAAATTTTGTTCAACAAAACTACACAGTAAAGAAATCATGATTAATGCCTTCCTAACTAAAATAAAGTGTTGATTTTTGAAGTATCTATCATTTTAATAATTTAAATTAACCCTCAAAACAAATTAAAGGGAAAAGTTTGTTTTTTTTAATTTGCATTCGACCTCATCACTTGGAGACCAACTGTAATCATCACAAGAAAAATCAAATATTTTGTTCATAGATGCGAAGGAATCTATGAAAGAGGTTGAGTTTTGTGAGGGCAAAATTTTTCTATGGCATATAAGTTTATCCCACTTTTGATTAGCATTGACCTAACGTGTATGGCTACACTAACAAATTATTTTACTAAACTTTTTCCGGAAAGATTTGGGTAGTTGAGCAAACTTTTAGGCAGGTTAACCGAACTTACTCGGCAGCTTGAGGTCGAATTTAAGACATTTTCACCAAGGTTGAATGAAATTGAGTAGCAACAGGAAAATTGGCTCATTTGACAAGGTTTGAGTTATTTGGTTTTTGTGGTTAGTTTGATAGAAAAATATTTTTTTTTTTCTTGATTTGAAGAATTCCTCGAAAGAAAATACGGTTTTTTTCTCTCCAGGTAATGTTTCTCAAGTGAAGGTTTTCTCTTTTATGCGGACTATAGTTTTACTTTATTGTTATTATTGTATTAGTATTAAGATTTTCTTGTGTATAATTTTTAATGATATATGTGATAAGAGAAAAATGATTAAGAAATTATTAGAAAGTAATTATCACATTAAAAGTTCATATTTTTTTATAAACAAGATTTTTATAATTAACTTTGCAAACCAAACATTACAACTAATTTTTTTCCGAACAATTATTTTGATGGTAGTAAACTAATTAAACTATGAAGTGGCAATTATGTATGGTTCATTTTAATTTTTCTTCCCACCATATTGTATAGTTTAATCCAAAAAGGACATACTTATTTTATAACTAGCTATACAAAACATAAATTCCTACTAAATTCCTTTTGCTAAATTAGATAAATGGAAGTAAACCAATTAGAATAAGGCTTAACACTTATTCTTATGTTTCTTTCCAATTTTTGGGATTGACAAGTTAAATGGGAAGTATGGTGCTTTTGATAGGTTTTTGAACTAAGAAACTCTCTACAATCCAATATAAAAGCAATGTTTGTATTTGACTTAGTTAAATGTTGGTTCAATAAATAGATAATTTATGTCACTTCATATTACTATATAAAATATATAAATATTAAATATTGAACAAGAAGTATGGTGCTTTTGATAGGTTTTTGAACTAAGAAACTCTCTACAATCCAATATAAAAGCAATGTTTGTATTTGACTTAGTTAAATGTTGGTTCAATAAATAGATAATTTATGTCACTTCATATTACTATATAAAATATATAAATATTAAATATTGAACAACAGAAACTGATGTTTCTTACTATGAACGGGAATGGCTTCTCAACAAACTCATAAATAAAAGAAAATGAAAAAATTTCTTATATATATGGAAATACAAAACCACATGCAATACCAAAGGTTGAAAAATCCCTATCCTGTGAGCATGACAATCTAACTAACCAATCTTTCAATTAACTAAGGATATGTGTGCCTTGATTAGATATTTATGTAGTGAAATTACTTTTTCCTACATAAAAAACTACTATTGTAACTTGAGAATCTGAAGCTATAGGTTATGGTCTCTCTTCTACCCCCCTACCGGGTATGCTTGAATTAACATATTTGTAATAACCAAAGCGATATTGAGAAAGAAGATGGGCACCAAATCACACTTCCACCAAAGATTGTTAATAAAGGAGCAGAGGGAGGCTTGTTCTGGAGAATCAAGGCACTTCTTATAATATAATTATTATTCTCCAATTTTAAGGTAGTCAAAATGGTCTTGACAAAGAAGATGAGCACCAAATCAGAGTTTCACTAACAATTGTTAATAAAGAGTTCAGGGAGGCCTAGCCTCGAGGACCAAGGCACTTCCCAAAAATAAATTATTATTATCCAATTTTAAGGTTTGGGCTAAGCTATAGACCAAATTGGTGTATAAGACCCATGTTTGTGAGACAAGGGACCCACCTCCCCCTCGCTGTTTGACTGAGAAATTTACCAAGGCTTACATACTCTACTACCTGTGGTCAAAGTGTGAATCTTATAGGAGGAAACACATGGTCTTAAACATTAGGCCCGCTGTAGAAACTATAATAATACAAAGAAAATCATGACCTCCAGTTTTCGTCATAATATTGCAAAATATTCCCATTTTTGACTTAAGTTCATTAAAACCTTGACTAGTTAACATATGTTTACAAATATAGATAATCCATAATAATAAATTTATTTTAATCACTATTACTTTAATTTTTAGCTAATTATTAAATAAATAATATATATTTATATATATATATATATATATATATATTAGTATTTATATTATTATTTGCAAAGTTAACAACTAAGATTTAAACTTTGAATCGTCTCGTTTATATTTGAGTTTGGACTATCCCCAATTAAACTTTCCAATTAAACCAAATACACTAATAATTTTATTTCAAAAAAGGGAATTAACAATCAGTTACTAAAACAACCTATATCTCTACCTATAATACTGTAACAACAATGAACCTTATATAACCTGCTGCCAACAATGAACCTGATATAACCTGTTGCCATAGAAGTTTACACGGCAGAGAAACTTCTTTATAAATTGCTCGAAAATACGAGTTAAAAGTGTTAACACAACATATCACCGAAGAGCAATAATAGGTTGTACCTGCCGAATGTATATTTCCCCTGCTAGGATTATTAATGCCAATACTGTAGACATCATTATTAAAAAAAAATCATACACAGGGTCTATCTTAAAAATGTGCATCATAAATCATCCAAACTGAAGTTCAACTTTCGAGCCATTGCCCTTCTAATCAGCCTCAGTTAATGTTCAACCGTGTCGTTACTTTCATAATGACACTCCACAGCCAAGTCCAAACTCTGAATGCTATTTCTTGGTCTTACTCTCCTGCCATTAATATCAGTATCATCGGAAGGTTGATCCCAGCCATTAATAACAGTAACATCGGAAGGTTGATCGCAGACACTCCTGCGATTTTCTCTGCTGCTGCAATCATCCTCAAAGCCAACAACTGCCTTTAGAAGTTCTGACATAAGTAAAAGGTATTTCTGTTGCAAACACTCAAAACCCTTTGAACGCATAACCTCTGGAAGATTTTGTGTGGCAAATTTGAGACATACAGCTTTCAAGCCAGTAGTATGGCAACTCTCAGCCAGAGAAGAGTGGAGGCAACTTTATTTACAGATATGCTTCTGCATAATTTTGATTCACAAAGTAGACTCAATCGCCGCAAACCATACGCATATGCTATGGCAAGCAAGCGCTCCGTCAATCTCCCAGTTGCTGAAGAAGAAGATGATGAATCGGCTGGGGATGGCTCTTCATCAAGAAGGATTTCTGTATAAATATAATGCAGCATAGCCTTGAACACTCTAGGCTCCATCTCTGTAATAAGAGCTTCATTATTCTGCTCTGAAGAAGCAAAAAATTTGATGTGAATACTGGGGATCGTGCAGCTAAAACAAGTTTATGTGCACGAAATTTCTCCCCAGCCACATCAAAAGTTACATCGGAGGCTTCTGGATTTTTTAAAAGTTTAGCAAAATTTAAACCTAACTCTGATTCGGGAACAGCTATGGAGTGCAACCCAGCGTATTCGTTCGCAGAGACCACAACACCTACTGTGCAATGTAATATCACGCAATTTTCCTTGAGGTAATTAGATGTTTCAAGTGCAGCCCGTTCCATGAACCGCTTGTAGCCCCACGTGCTTCCTTGAACGTCAAAAATGTGAGGGCCTCTCTGCCGCCCCGGGCGCACATGGCTGTAGAGGGTCTTGTCCTTGCCCTCCCGGCTTTGATCCACCAACGTCAATACGTCCGTAGCGCGAACGTCAGTGCCCATGCTGGCCACCGCTATGAAAACCGAAACATAACGCGATTTATCATCGCTGCTTGGGTCGTCCGGGTCGAAATAAATGGCCCACTCATAACCTCGTGCAAAGAAAGTCGGGCTGGAAATGCCTTTGACAATGGTACCAATAGGCTTCACCTAAATAAAAAGTTGTTTTTAAGTGTCTTTATAAAGAATTTATGAAATAAATATACCTATTTATTTTGCTTACCATACTTATTTTTCAGTGTTCATAAACTTTTTTATATTTTAAATTTATATTATGTTTATACATAATAACAGTTAGATTGATTTCTAAATAGGGCAGACAATAGATTAAAAATGTTAAATGTTTATGTTTACATTTACTTTTAGGTTTAAATATGTTTAGAGCGCCTCTCGACACAATGCAAAGAATTAATATATGAGTCATATATAAATTTAAAGAAATCTTGTAACAATAATTTTAACCATGGAGATTCACCCCATATTTACCCTTGGAATTCTTAACATGTAAATAGGTTTTGTTACAATAACCATGAACCCTAGATTACTAATGCCACATGCCCAAATAACCATAAACTTTATTCATATGACACATGTTCATATGACATTTTTTAATTAATAAATTCAATTAGAAGGAAAGAAATAACATAGAGACTTGTGTATAAATTTCAACTTTTATTATGACTACTTACTAAGAATATTGTACTCTACCATCTATCTAATTAATTATAATAACTTGATTTAAAATTTCTCTATTCCCAAAAGAGATGCACTATCTACATAATTAATTTTTTATAAAGTAAAGGTAATAATTTTATAATATATGATATATTTGACTTATGCAATAAATAATAAGCCATGATATTGTAAGCCAAGCCAATTTACAAGTTGAATTATTTTCATGGTAAATGAAATCTCTATATTAGAAATTTTGTTTTATATAGGATTAATATTGTTATATTTAATAGTAATTGGCCAAGGCCCTCTACAAACCTAGTATATTACATGTTGTACTGTAATGTAAGTATGTAAACAATTTAAATGGTCAGACAATTAAAAATAATAAAAATATTAAAGTAATAAAAAAATAACAAATTCAATTTTTAATATTTTGATTATGTTATTGACTTGTGAATAAGATTTGTTACAATACCATGAGCTAATATCATGGCTTATCAATACCAGATTCTAAAAAACCATAGCCTATTTCAGAGTCAAAATATTTTATAACAATATGACAAGATTTTTAACCATGGATATTCACCCCGACTTATTATTTATTTCTAAACAAGCCTTATTACAATAACATATACCCTCACTTATCAATACCACATGCCCAAACACCATATCTTATTTCCCAATCACAATATTCTATAAAATATTTACTTTTAATTTAATTTTATGACATTGTTTTTTTTTTATTTAAAATTTTCAAAATAAAAAAAAAGAAAAAAAAATTTACACTTTAAATAAAATAAAAATGTAAATACTTTATAAAAGGATGATAGTAATATAATATATAATATAAAATACCCCCATAACCTCAGTACTTAACAAGATACAAATTAAATATTAATATAACCATTATGATCAGAGAATACAATGGACCAAATAAGAGATACGGGAAAGAAGAAGAGGAGAGAATACAATAATGGAGGGGAAGAAGAAGAAGAGAAGGAGAAGAAGATGGAGGGAAAGAGAGAAAGGAGGGAGGAAAGTGATGAGGAAGAAAGAACTAGTGAGGGAAAAATAGAGAAAGGGTAGAAGAAAAACAGACAGAGGAAGAAGGAACAAGAAGAAGAAATTAGAGAGAGAATGAGGTTGAAGGAGAGGACAAAGAAAATACAAAGAGGAAAAGCAGGGAGATAAGAGGACCAAGGCAGATATGGAAGAGAGCAACGGGAATATATAAAATATAATACATAATAAATAAAGGAGAGAGAGCAGAGAGAGAGAGAAGAAAAAGAGAAAGAGAGGAGTATTATTGGGGGAGATAGAGAGAGGGAATAAGAAAGAGAGACATAGATATAAATATAGATATTATATAGTATTATATAACCATCCTATATCCGTATTAAAATGAAATCTATCATGTTCTGAGAGGAGTCTAATCTCTCGAGGTGCAAACCTTTCCTCAAGTTTTACAATAAAAAAAAGGTTTTCACCTCGAGATATTTGATCCCTCTCACCGCTTCCCTTGACGGATCGAGAGTTAACATGGATATAAGCTGGGAATAATAAAAGTAATGTGATGTTGTGTTATATAATTATTTGGATTGAGTCAAATTAGATAACAATAAAAATAAATGTAAAATACAATTAAAAAACAAATAAAATGGTTTAATTATAAAATTATTAATTGAGACATTTCACTAAATTAATATTATATAGAATTAAATCTAAATAAATTAAATTTACTAAAATAAAAAAAATTATAATTTAATAAATTAATTAATAATTAAACCGATCTTGATTCCATCTAAAATCTAGATCCTCGTTGAGGTGCAAAACTTTTTTTAAGTGTAAGTAAATTTCATCTCTATTGATCCTTGATTTATCTAGAGTTAAAATAGACCTAAAATAATAATAATAATTTGTATGAAGTAACTTCATTCTATTTTTAAATTGGACTCATTATATTGTTATCAAATATGTTCTAGGAGAGTCTCCCATAATAAAACTTAGATTATTGAGATAAAAAAAAAAACAAAAGAAACTAAGTCGAGAGTGATTCTAAACTTGTCATAAATTAGGCTACCCAAAAGGTTTTGGTGGGTCATGTGAAACGTGAACCCGTCCTTAGATACATCAATCATGCTTTTATTTATTTTGAGTGGATGTCCTTTAATCATATCATTCCCAAATTGAATAAAAAAAAATTGTCTTTCTAAAAATGATATGTCCGTGCTAGATGGTAAGGTGCACTAGCCTTTATGTGTTAATTGATGGGGAGGAAGTTGACTCTATACACTCTTTTCTATAATGGATGCCAAAGTTAGTTAGTTTTTGGAGATGGGATTATAGGGATGTCTAAATCATTGTCCATGATGAGCTTGCTAAATGTATATGCCGAAAATTTAAAGTGGTGTGAGAAGTTCGATTGTATAGGTAAGATTATGTTAAAGTTGTAGAGATACAAACATGTATATATCCATTATCTTGTATATATAATATGTTTTTTAATACTAGTAATAAAATATAATTTAGTATCTTTTTTATGTTTTGAGTAGTCATTAACCACTTATGTTTCATATATTCCAATCTAGAATAAGCTATAGTAGGTATGTATCTTAACATATTTTTTACTTTGCATTGTTATTAGTCCCTGCCTGGGACTATTAGCGATCGATCGATCGCTCACAACCAATTAATAACCAAAATTTTTTATGTTTCCCAAATTTTATCCAAAGTTTTCGAACATTAATTTAGGGTGCTACACAATTTATCCAAAGTTTTCTCTTTTACCTCTTATTGGAAACTTCACGCGTATCGAGGGAAAAATACACCTGCAACGCTTTTCTTATCCAAAGTTCGTAAATGAGTTTTTAACGAGTTTTTTTATGCAAAGTTTTTAAAATGGCGTTTTCTTAACAAGGTTTTCACATTATGTTTTTAATCCATTTAACCAATGTTACGGGACCGATTGATTATAGGCAGTACTGATCGATTTAACCAATATTTTCTGATATTGCAAGACTTCAACACGTTTCATTGTGACATGTGCTTCGTGGTGGCAAGCTAACAACCCATCGCTTCGTGGCAACATGCATGCACCTGCGTTCGCTGAGCCCGTACCTCTTTTAAAATACAGATCTCTCTTTCTCGGCTCCATTACCTTAAGGAAAAGTTCTTCTAATTTTTTGCTGGCGTCTAGAAATAACCCTCTGCCGTAGCTCTTCTTCACTCCAGCGTAAGGTTCCGCTGCCCAAATTTTTCTACTTGGAATTCATTCAAATTCTGAGTGTTTTGTTTGACAGTATGCTTGAATATTGCTGTTGCAGGTGCGCATGGAGGCGTGCAGAGATAGATCCATCCTCGCATATCTAAAAAAAATGTAAGGATGTCTCACATTGTTGTTCCTATCAAATAGCAAATGATTAGGTTTTCCTGGTTATCTACTTATTTCTGGGAAATTGAATTTTTATTCATATTATAAAGTAAATAGAAAATAGTAGCTTTTCCAGGTTATCTATTTATTTCTAGAAAATTGAATTTGAATCTTTATTCGTATAATAAAGTAGTAAATAGAAATGAGTAACTTTTCTCGGTTATCTATCTATATTTCTGGAAACTTAAAGTTAAAAATTGAATGTGTATTTATATTCTAAAGTAAATAGAAATTGAATTTGTATTTCTATTCTAAAATTCAATTTACACTGAATTTAGAAATTGAATTTGTATTTCTATTCTAAAATTCAATTTACACTGAATTTGTATTACTATTTTAAAGTAAATAGAAATCCAGAGAGCCCAGAAACTAAACAAAAGGGTGTAAGTTGCAGTTACGAAAGGGCATACCGAAAATGATGTCTCACATCCATGTTCATATCAAATGTCAAGATGCCCCTCAAAATGTCAAATCAGTAGCCTTTCCTGGTTATCTTTCCATTTGAAAAATGTCAAAATGTCAAATGAGTAGCCTTTCCTGGTTCTTGCATAAAAAAATTTCAGTTCATTTTTATCAGCTCACTGATGGTGTGTAACTAGCAACCTTCAATTTATTTTCCTATCAGCTCATTTAGGAATATCAGCTCATTAATGGTGTCATGTAACTTTCCTGGCTGTCAGCATGTTAACCATCAGTCAACTTCCCGCATCTTCGCTCCTTCCCAAATCGTATTCTCTCGCTCCGCACGCCTTTGGTTGCACCATCTACACAAGGTGTTTTCAGCATAGTTACCAAATTCGAATACGAATACGAATTCGAATTCATCGATTTGGTATGGAAAAAATTTAGCTACCAAAAATACAATACTGAAAAATTTCGGAAATATAGATTTTCCAAAATTAAATTATTTAATATAAAAAAATTCTATATTCAATATATTTTAAAAAGTCACTCAATCAAATCCTAAATTTTAATATAAGGCTTAAAAATGATAACATTATTAATTAATAACTAAAACAATTTAAATGTCTTTTTTAGATTTTTCAAAGAGTTGTTTAGAGTGTAGATAGAAGCACACCCAAACTTTAATTCATGGTTCCCATTTCTTTACTATGGGAAAGAAGAGAAGTATGAAATTCAAATAAAAAAGAATGGAGATTATATATTTTATAAATATTTATAAATAAAATTTTGTTATCCTTTGTTATAAGAAATTATTATTTTTAACTAGTATAAACTTATTATTTTCTACAACATTTTAATATAAAATTTATTGTTTTTTACAACTGTAATTTTTTTAATATGCAACTTGCTATTTACTATACTTTTTTAATATAGAAAATTCTATTTTGAATCTTTCAATATTTAATTTTTTACCAACAAAAATCCTTACCAAATTAGTTCGTAACTGCAATTTTTTTAATATTGAATATTATGTTTTTAATGTTTTGAGTAATGTAGAAATTTCTATTTAAATATTAAACTTTTTATCAACAATTTTAGATGGTAACTACATTTTTTTTAAATTAGAAATTTATACTTTTAATGTTTTGAATAATATAGAAATTTCTATTTAAATATTAAAATTTTATATTAAGAATAATTTTTTATAAAATTAAATAATATAGAAATTTCTATTTAAAATATTAAATTTTATATATTAAAACACTTTTAACCATCCATCATAATGTATATGATTCTTATCTAACAATTTACTTTATTTTTATATATATATATATATATATATTACATATAAAAAAGTATCCCCTAATTCATTCTAATTGTAATATTTTCACCTACTATTTACAAATTCACTATAATTTTTTTAATAAAAAAAATTATTTAAAAAAAATACCGTACCAGAATTGACAATTTCCGAATTCGCAGCCGAACCAAATCATACTATCGTATTTTCGAATATTTCGGGCCATTGCAGCCAAATTTGGTAGCTATGATTTAAAACATAGTTACCAAAAATTAAAATTAGGCAATATATCTCTTACATCTATTTAAATATATTATTTTTCCAATGTTTTAAATCATTCAAAGGTATAATTTATAATATTGAAAATGATAAAAAAACGTTTTAAAATTATTTGGATTTGCACATAAAATTATATATTAGACTTTTAGTTTTACATTTATAATAACAAGTATGATAATAGGTTTTAAGAATTTTTGTATTGCTACACCATAAATTATATGATAATTAATATAGAGTGAATTTCCAAAATATTCCACATTACAATAAACCATCTAAATTTTATATTATCAAATATTTTAAATTGATAATGAAATAAAATATTAAATATTTGTAAATATTTTTTAAAAATATATATTTAGAATATCAATTACTAAATTTCAATAAAAAAAAATCCATTTTGAAAAAAACAAAATTTTCTATTTACTCAAATAATTTATAAAATTTTTATATTATCATAAATTCTAAATATTTCATGGAGTAAATAATTTATAAATTTTATAATTATCATAAATTTCTAAATATTTCATTTTTTTGTTACCTAAAACTACATCTACCATTATGATTTATTAACATTAATTATATGCTATTAACAATAAGTGCGATCCTCGAATTTGTAACTATTATTAAGAATCTGCGAAAAATCTAATATAGTAAACTCAAATATAAATGCAGTTTACCGAATCCAAATTCGAATTGGCGTTTTAATTCGCAAATCGAATCGAACTGTCAAATTTACGAATTTTTTTCGGCAATACGGCCGAATTTGGTAACACTGGTTTTCAGAGGTCCAACGACTTCTGACTTCTTCGCAAGGTAGGAATTAATTTTACTAGACTGTGAGGAAATTAATTTTACTAGATTTGAAGTTCAGGCCTAGCGAATGACCTTACTCTTCTCAGTCCTTTAAAAGAGGAGAGAAGGAAGTATGGTCGAAGTATGCCGGTCTCTGCTTCGAAGTATGGGCCATAAAATCCTAGCAATTTTCAACTACCTCATGTAAATCTGCATCAACAAAGTTGGAATATGCTTTGACTACAAGCAAAGACCCGACGTCCAAAGGCTGCCTCATGTAAATCTGCCTCAACAAAGTTGGAATATGCTTTGACTACAAGCAAAGCCCCGACGTCCAAAGGCAGAATCTCGTAGCTGTATCGATGTGAAAAGTGTTTTAACATGAAATCTTAAAGACAATTCAATGGTAACATAATTTGCGAAATCCAAAAGATATCGAAATGCAAAAGGATATCACTTGAATATTGGTTCATGGACTAAATCTCCCCGGCGCCTTCTCCAGTTTAATGTTCATTTTAACTTCCTAAATTTTTTTTCTTTCTTAGAACACCATTTTATTTCAGAACCTTATTGTTTTTTCAGAAATTTTAAATTGTTTTTCCAGAAATTTTGAAAAGACACTTTCTGTTCCTGAGTGCACTCTAATATCATCCACTTAAAAAATAAAAAATTTGAACGGTGAGAACGTTGCAAAGGTAGGGAAACATTTTTTCATGCATGAAAAACATGTTTTGACCAGTCTTACAATAAGAGCATTTTAACAAAAGCTATGCAGGGCGTTTCATTGCCAAAACTCTATCCAACCCTTTTGCATTTGGTTTTATATCTTTAGTATTTAGTTTACTAAAGACTCTGGTTGGATCCATTTTTAGAACCGGAAAATAATTATCCAAAAAATATTTAAGTTACTAAACACTCCAGTTGGATCCATTTTCAGAATCACAAAGAATCCATTTTCAAAATCACATAGAAGGCTAGGATTGGAGAAACTTACATTTCTAGGCGTATGCTGCGAGCAGCCAAGCATGGCAGCTTTTTTGAACAGCATTCCCGTGACGGTCATTAACCTAGCTGGATTTGTTCTTACAGCAATTTACATCTGCATATTCTACACATACTCCGACACAAACCAGAGGGTAAGCAAAGCCAAACCACTGAAATCTTGATTTTATTTTCTTCATGGTAACCCACATACTCTTCCATCAAAGATTTTAAGGGCAAAGAAAGATCTCAATCAGAAATGTGAATATTTTTATAAAAATATTTTTCAACATTTTACTGTTTACTCATCTCAATCAATTCAAGTTATCACCAACATTTTTAAACTTCAAAGCAATTTTTCATTTTGTTTCTGTTAGCAGCTGGAAATCTTGAAATGGCTGTGCACGGTGGCAGCAATCTTCGTATTGGTGGTGCCGGTGATCATGTTAGACAACAATCACAAGAGACGATCATCAAATGTGAGACTTCTCTGATGTATATGTGGTGTCTTCATGTATGGATCTTCCTTGTGGGACATGGTAAGTCGTTCATTAATCGAAGATACTCTCCACTGTAAGGCTCTACTATCTAGTATTTAATGATATTTGTATTTAAGGAAGTGAGGCTTTCAATCTAGTTGTTTTTGGTGAAATCTTTTTGGAAGTTTTTGTTGGTGGGTGTTTTGTATTCAAGGAAGTGAGGCTTTCAATCTAGTTGTTTTTGGTGAAATCTTTTTGGAAGTTTTTGTTGGTGGGTGTTTTGTTTTAATTTTTTTTAATTGAAATAACAAATTTGATAGATAAGCTTACACAATTCAATTGTTATAGAATTTTTCAAAATGCTTTATGGTTGAATGTATATAAGTAACAATATTGAATGTATATAAGTAACAATATTTCTAGCTATTATAGGTGTATTACAAGTGTTTCTTATTTTATTTTAGAAACATTGAAATTTGTGATGGATGGCAATGAGACTGCTATGCAAAATATTTTCTAAATTTACACTTAAGTAAATTCAAGAAATATGATGATAAACTTTATATCATATCAGGTAGAAAAACTTGTGGGTCGAATTTTGCTGACCTCGTAGGTCGTTGGCTTTGATTTTGAGCAGCCATCTATTATTTGGATAAGAAGTGTAGAGGACATGTCACTGGCAATGGCAGTGGTTGTTTTCGTAAAGACATCTGTATGGAAACAACAGTCTCTGCTAAACTCATCTAATTGAAATATGGAAACATTTTCCTTGTCATCCTTAGTGGCTTAGTAATAACATTTATGTATTGAGAGCTTTGTAGTAGGACAAAGATAGTGGTATAGATGCATCAACGAATTCCTCAGCAACAGTCTCTCTCCTTTTACAGCTTTGTAGTAGGACAAAGGTAGTGGCATAGATGTAGCAATGAATTCCTTAGCAACAATCTCTCTCCTTTCACACTCTCATTTATCTTTACATTCTCCAACATGAAGAATGCATGAGTAAAACAAATTTGGCGGTGTTTGAAATAAAAATTCATTATTGACAGAATAGAGATGTATAACTACAGTTATGAATAGAGTTAACAACCTTGGTATAATGAAAACAGTGAATTATCAAACCTTAGGGGAGGAAAAACACTTCAGTTTCGAGAACTGTCTTAAATTACTATTAAATGATAATTTATATAAACAAATTCTGTTTTTCCATAGCGTGATTGTTCACCTCGTGTTCTTCAACAATTAAAGAATAACAAAGTATAGTCCATTAATTGCATCTGTAACAAATTTTCAAGAAAAGTATTTTCACCTTTTCTACGACTTCCTCTTCCATTCTCTTCCCAAACTCTCCGCAAACTCCATTGGAAAACGACTAAAGGCCTCCAGGTTTTAGTAGTCAATCTGCAATGCCGACAGTGGCAAGGCAATCATCATCTGCTGCAAGGAAATGTTGAACGTGCTGAATGTGCTATACTGAAAAAGTAAGTAAACTGAAACTCATCAGGTCTTGTACTGTGCCCTCACTTTCAACAATAGTAGTTTGCAGTCTTGTTTGGCCCTAATTGAGAATGGAAAGAAATAGAGCCATTCCCGGAACCCATACAGTTCACTTACTAGAACCCTCTAGTGGGAGTATGAGGGACAGGGAATTAGAGGTCACGCTATCTATTGCATCTACATATATAGCCCAAATATTAAGCTTTGGTAATCACGTAGTGAGCTCTCTAATTCAGCCTCGGAGATCCATTTTTGAAAAGATTGTATCTCACTCTATCTATTAAAAGGTATATATAGAAGAAAGTTTTAGATGTTAGATAGATAAAAAAAAGGAGGACGGTGAGAAAGGGTTGCTTTTTTTAATATAAAATTTTTAATGAGGATAGAATATACTTTTTCATTTTCAAATGGGAAAACATCATTAATAATATTATATAATATATTATTATATTAAATTTAATTTTATTTAGAAATCAGATAAAATTTATTATATAATATTATCATAACTTTTGATATACAAATATAATCATAACTTTTGTATGTTTTGTATATGTAAGTAGTAAATAACATAAAAATAATTTATTTATTTATTTATAAACAAACTATTTATTTATTTCATAATTTAATTAAGTTTAAGTTGGGATTACTCATTATACTTAATAAAAAAATCACGATCTTGTAATATATTGCCACCCGCCTTTCTACAAAGATCACCAAAATTGTCAGAAATGATTATGCTCACAAAGATCACCAAAATTGTCAGAAATGATTATGCTCACGAAAAGCACAGCTGACCAGAACAGTTTTTTCTCTCCACAATTGTCAGTGAGCCCTGTGAACATGTAATGAAGATAGTATGCTCATGTAATGAAGATAGTATGCTGGTATGGACAAGTGGTTAGCAGAGGGGCCTATGCTGTGGTGTGTTTTTTCATGTGTGCATGCCGACAGACTTTTATTAATGTCTTGTGCGAACAATGGGCAGACGGGCACACATAGTGGTTGTGTGTTTTGCATGTTGCTAGATGCCTGGGTGTCTGGCAATGGCAATCACTTGTTAAATTCTAAGTTCCAATCATAATTCACTTATTGCAATCTAAGTTGCCACTGGGCGTAGTTGTCAGCTATTTCACTTGGAGCTCCAACAATAGCAATCTCGTTTGGCAAATATTATACAATTGACCGCATGTGCAAAATATATATTATCTGCAAATATATTTGCTTCCGCCATGACTTCCTCTTGAATTTGGCCACTTCAAAAATATGAATGTAACCATATTGAATAAAGAATAAAGGGTTTAAAGAAGCTATATCATTGCTTTATGGAATAAATTGTATTTTGGGTGTAAAGGACTTACTTAAGGTATATCGTAACTAATTAAAATGCAGAAATAACCTTAAGAATATTAAGGGTTTAACGAAGCTATACCATATCTAATTAATTTAGAGAATAATTAATTTATAGAAAACTTATGTTGAGTGTGTAAATGTTTTTTTTAAGTATACTATAACTAATTAAAATGTAATCATAATTAATTAAGATAGAAAATAATTTTATTAATAGAAAATATTAAATTAAAATGGGTAAATTAAAGATTAGATACTAAAATTGATATTTTAATTGTAAAACTAAATTAAGATAAAATTGTTTAAATAATAATTTCTATTTTACAAATTTTAATTAAATATTTGGAAAATTTAGTAGCATTTATAAGTTTTGATGTAATGGAAAATTTGTTCATGATATCCAACCCTATACCTAACTTCAATTCCCCAAGTTATGATTAAAAAAATATTTGAAAAATCACTACCCTTCTATAAAATCTATAATTTCTACCATAAAAATCTTAGTTACTGGTCTAAAAAATTACAACAAAGTCCTCTTTTACCTGCACTAGCTATTCTTTTCGGTCCAATCCAACAGTGGTATTTGGAACAAAATCACGCGGTTTTATCGTGTTTTTCGTGAAATCCACGTTTTTTTTATTAAATGGAATAAAAAAATAAGTTTTTATTCCAAAACCATATATTATAAGAAATTTATAATAACTTTATTATTATAAAGTAAACTATACAATATAAATTTAAAATTTTTGGATAAATTATAGATAACTAATAAATTTAGGTAAAATATAAATAATTGTTACCAAAGATATGAGTGGGGAACCATAAATTCAAATATCTACAAGCTCTAGAGATGAAACAATCACTAACTATTGTGAGTATAACTAGGAAGATATCTTATTATATATTTAACTAAATTAACCACATTGAATAAAGAATAAAGGGATTATAGAAGCTATATCATTGATTTATGGAATAAATTGTATTTTGGGTGTAAAAGGCTTACTTAAGTTATACCACAACTAATTAAAATGTAGAAATAACATTAAGAATATTGAGGTTTTAAGGAAGCTATACCATATCTAATTAATTTAAAGAATAATTAATTTATAGAAAACTTATGTTGAGCGTGTAAATGTTTTTTTAAGTATACTATAACTAATTAAAATGTAATCATAATTAATTAAAATAGAAAAGTTATAAAAGTTATGAATTCATTGATCCGGCTGCTTTTATATAAAAGTTATTGACGAATTATTATTATTATGAATATTGATACAACCGCTTTACAACGATCAAGAAAGCATTATACTTACCTTTCTAAGTATTCCATAAATGATGTGAGACAAATTTTCAAAAATCAATTCAGTGTGCCCATGCTCTACAAAATTCACGAGGTCAAGTTGTTTGTATTGTGTTGTTGTTGCAGACCAAAGCATTATACTTACTTTTCTAAGTATTCCATAAATGATGTGAGACAAATTTTCAGAAATCAATTCAGTGTGCCCATGAGCTACAAAATTCACGAGTTCAAGTTGTTTGTATTGTGTTGTTGTTGCAGACCTCGGCAGGGACTACCACCACAGCAGTGGCTCCCTTGTTTTTATGGTACCCAATATTTGATTCAATGCTATTTTGTGATCTCCTATTATTTCTTGTGAACGTCCTCTCGATATCTACCAACCACAGAGGAAAAAAAAAACTATCCAAACTATAAAACAACTAACCCCCCAACACATACTTTCCATGGTACTTATAAATCATTCAAAACACTAATGACTTCCTTAAAGCTATTCTTTCTTTTAGGATTGCAAAAGAGTTATAGGAATATTACATATTTTTAAAATTAAAAATAATAATCTTTTTATGATATATTTTAATTTCTTTTTATAAACAATTTAAACCTAACATAGAAATTTTTTTTTTTGTTAATAATATTTTTTATTTTATAACGATTAAACTTAAGACAGGCATATTTATTTTAACTTTTTACGTAAAAAAAAATAAGAGAGGATTTTCATTGGAATTCCAGAAACGACTAAGAAAACACTTCTCTTTCATGTTAGTCATGTTTTCATTATATATTAAATAAAAATAATCAAATCATATTCCCTAAATATATTTACAATTACTTTGAATGTAAGTTTCGTTTTTTTGGTTCTAAAGTAATAATAGGTAGTAGTTTTTATTAAATTAATTGCTTAATTAATTTGTTTGTTTCACAATCTTTTTTCTTTTAAAATGGATGATAAATAAAATATAATTTTTCATTAAAATGGAAAAAATAAAACTGACTTTAAACTTTATTAAATTAATTGATTAATTAATTTGTTTGTTATATTTTTTGAAAGGATGGATGATAAATAAAATATAATTCTTTAATAAAATGGAAATAGTTGGAAACTAAATTTAAATCTTATTTTACTATTTCATGATAGTAGATTTTTCCAAATTACTTGCAAATAAAAAATAACATTAAAATTTACCTTCCAATAAAACTAAGGAAAAAGCTAGAATTTATTTCTCAGTGCTCTTTCTTACCTCTTGTCAAAGGTAGGGAGATACTTGATTTTTATTAACACTTATAAAAAAGGTGGAGAGGAGCGACCGTTATAACCTTCCATCTCAATCTTTTTTTCTTGCATGTCCATTGTTAATTGTAGGTGTCTCTACCTTTTCTTATACTAATAATTTTCTGAGAAATTTTTGGATAGCCTTGAATGAGAATTGAATCTTTTAAAATTTGAAGGACTTGTACCATTTAAAATTTACACCCACCACCATCTGATTGTAACATATGGATCGATATTTTGTCCACCATAGGAAGATGAGGAGTTTCAATCTAACCTCTATTGAAGTTTATCAATCATTACCTCAGTTTTCAGCATTACAAGAACCATCTCGGAGATGGCTCATTGTATATTAAGCTTACTTGCGATTGCTGGATAGACAGTATTAAAGGTCTGATACCACCCATCGAGTTAGCACATTTTGGGCTGCGCAATAACTTAAGATCCATTTGTTTCTTCACCCTCATTGACTGAATGTACGAATAAATGTTTGTCGGGATCAACTCACTTTTTTCTATTTTGTTCTTCTTCGAACTCCTACCCATTGGTGTAGGTTAAAAGTTGTTCATCATTGTTCAAAGTTGGATTCATCTTGTAATGTGACAAATAATTTTTGATGATTGGACAACTTTATGCAAAGTGCCCATACTCATGGAAAGTGATGCAATTAAAAGAAACCATTTATAATAAAAAACACTGAAAATGACTCCATCCATCTTGATCCTTATCTATGTCGATTTCCATGCATATTCTAGCACACATGGGAGTACCACTTTTAGGTTGTGCATGGATTATATAACAACTCAACTTGTTTATGATTTCTTTGAAGGTGTCCTCGCTCAAAAGAAAATGGGGAAATGTGTATTTATAACACATACATTGGATAAAGTTATTTCCATGTAAAAATAATTTATCACTGTAAAACATTGCAACAGTTTGATGATCACCCCATGTTTAACAATCCATTTTAAGACAATGATAGGACTATTACGATGCAAAATCCTTGTAAATTTAATTATTAATCATCTCTCCTTCAAAGGAGCCATAAAAGATCTTATGTCCAGCTTGGGAATGACATATTAAAAAAAAAAACATAAAAAGAGATTCCTTCTAGCAAAAAAACACCTTGAAAAAATTATCAAATATAACCTGATTTCTATCATCTTTTTATATAATAATATATAAATATATAATAAGATGATTTCTACATCTTTTTATATATATATTATTAATTAAATATAAAAAGATTCTATCATCTTAAATATATATAATATATATAATAAGTATATTATATATTAATTATAAACAATAATTTTATTCTCCATTTATATTGAAAATTTAAAGAATATGTTCTTTCAAATTTTCCATAATTTTACAAGAAATCAGAATACTAATTCCAAATATTACTCTCCTAAACAAAGTATAACTTTCTTTTTTTTAACATTTTCTTTTTTTTAGGACCGTAGTAAAGTTTATTATTAATAAGATACATAATACTGGGTAAATGGGAATAAGTATACTATTAACTATGATAAAATTATTATTAAGATTTATATTTTTATAAAATAGACAGATTATTTCTAAATTACACCTCCCCACCCATCCTTTGCATGCGAAACTTCATATAATCTTTAAAAGAATAGTATAGATACATCTTAGATTCAATTTACAAAGTGTTTAGAAGTAGTAAATTTTATAAGTGCAAATATTTTTTTAGAGTCTAGAGAAAAATATTGTACCTAAAGAGCTTTCATTGCTTTCTACCCTTGATAAATATGAGCTGAGATGGATCTATACTCCTTACATACATAAATAAACTTTACCTCTCTTTTAGTTACATTCTATAACATGTACCTAATTAATTTTAAATTATTTCTAGATAAAGTCCCTCTTATATTGGGAATTACAAAACAAATATATATGGAATAAAAACTCTCTAATTGTTTCCATTTTATTTTTGTTGTGTGACTATACATATGAAAGAAAAAAAACTTATAAATGAAAATAGAATTTTTAAACATCAATTACTTTAGTTCTACTATAAAATTCATATAATAATCTTATTTCTATATATAATTGTTGATATAATTATTATTTTTATGGAAACATTAGAATCTTTTATTTTATTACTAATATTTAAATATTTTTATTAAAATTTTATTTTACTAATAATTTTAATGTTTAATACAATTATTATTTTATTATGTTAAATTGCATTATCTCTAAAATGCCTCTATATTCAACTTATCAAACTTACTAAACAAAAAACATTATCATGTATATATATAACATTATCGTATTGTCATCAAAATAAAAATGTATTACATCCAATGCACTATGGAGTTACAACTCTTTCTATCAAATTTAGATAAAACATTGACTATGATTCTTTAAAGACTGTAGGGTATTTCAAAAATAAACGTTATGTATAATCATTACCGGATTAAATAGAAAACTAGATATATTAGTAGCCATAGCCATTGAGAGAGAGAATGAAAAATGGGAGTTGGGCCTTGAACCACCAAATACAACATTATCAAATTCATATAACAAATGTTTTTTCTGCATGAGATAATCTTGAATGGACTCTATCCATATAAAAGTATCATTTTTTTTATGTATGCTATATCTATCTACTTCTTTATCCTTCACCAACAAACCAAACAGAGTCTTCATGTAATTGCCACACAATTGAGATATTACTTCTCCTTTTGTGAATCAAGTCTGGAACCTTGCATTAGATCTCATTAATTAGCTTAAAGTCTTAGTGGGATTGCCTCTCCGCTGCCCTTTTCAATTTCCTTATCTGGCACCATGTCTAAGGGGAATTGCATTAAAATATCTTGCAAGTGAGTCTTGAGCAAAGAGTCAAGCTCTACATTTCCTGTGTTATCTGCTATAGCTGCCTTCCCCCTCCTGCATTGCATACATCGCTTGAGAGACATGGTGGGTAAGAGGGTTTCGATTCCTAGCAACGACAACCACCACCTAGCTAGAGTTGTCTCGTGACAAAATATAAAGAAAGTGTGAACTGACAAGATCCCATCACCATGCAAGAGACGTCTGATTGAACGGACCGAACCATAATAGTCAAGCACCCAATCAAAATTTACTCGTCTAACAAAATTGGAGATTCAGAATGAGAGAAGGCCACAAAATTTCGTATATAAGACATTCCATTGTTAAACTTAACCAAATTAAACCAAGAAAGCAACATTATATAAATCAAATTCAATCAACCATATATTTTATGGGACAACAATAGACCAGCACTAAATGTAACCAAAATCTCTTCGTCATTTGTCAGGCCTAGTATCGTCGCTTTCTCTTCGTCATTCTCTTGTTTTTATTGGTCAGAGCTGCAATGATGAACATTGCTTGAGTTGTAGCCTTTTTCTCCATCATTTTTTCTTCTGTTTCGTTAGACTTGCGACTATGAACATTGCTTGTGTCCTCACCTTTATCTTTTCCATTTTTTCTTCTGTTTGGTCAGTCTTGCAGTTATGACAAACTTGAACGAACAAACAGACGCCTTCCAACTGTCATGCAAATTGAGTTGCTTTCTCAATGCATCCAGCTAAATCATACAAATAATGTATTACAGCGATTCAACTGAATATTTTTAGAAAGATTTTTGGGAAATAGAAGTAAATTCAGAAGATATGGTATTTTATATGTCTGTTTTTAGTGCAGATTGACCTACAACCTGATTACGCTAAATTTCTGCTATTGTCTAGTGGTCTATCACCCATTTCGTTCTGGTTAAAATACTTTTCTTTCTTTCATCGTTGCAGATTCATTCTCTTCTCTTAACAGACTCAGCACAGATGGAGGAATTCTGATAGTCATTTGTTGGATCCAATAACAGCACAGGCATCATGAGATCTAAGTATAACGAGCTTGACAATGCCTTTGGAATA
This sequence comes from Pinus taeda, assembly GCA_000404065.3. Lineage (NCBI taxonomy): Eukaryota > Viridiplantae > Streptophyta > Pinopsida > Pinales > Pinaceae > Pinus > Pinus taeda. The sequence goes on from APFE031310666.1 coordinate 32,796, forward strand.
GCTATTAAGTATTGTGCTTCCTCGACGATGAATTGTGGACTAAAGGAGCGTTATAGGAAATCAAATGAAAACAAACATTATATGATCAAAAGCCATATGAAGCTCAGAAATAAGCATAATACATAGCCACCAACGCTGGAAATAAGTTTTTTTTTTAAGAAACGGCAGAAAAATCACACATGTGAACACCAACAAGAAATAGTTTATTATTAACAAAACATGGAAATTAAATGACAGGCACATAAAGGAACGGGATATTCTGTATAACACTTTTAAACAGCTAATCTACATGAATTTGAATTTGCGAGTTTTTAAGAGAAAGTATATATTTTTAATCATTAGCTTAGCTTTTTTTTCCATCCGGTTTAAGAGTAATTTAATTTTAAATTTATAGTTAAGCTAGAAAACAACTTGATGTATGAGAATCAGCCGTATACAATTATTTGACTACTAATAGTTATAGAAGAGTATTTTTGTACTTATAACTTACTCTATAATCATGATAAACACATATTTTTTACTATATTCCACTTTACAAAAAAAATCATATTATTCCACCTTGCACAATGTTGAATTAAAATTTAAAATGGAAAACAATACAACATACTAAATCTAATGTACCAGTTACAAAACAGATAACATCCAATATTGGATGTGATTTTCAGCATATATTTGCACCTTTTCAAATAGCGAAAGCGAAAGAGATGTGTGCAGTTGCATATAAAATCATTCATATTTTTAATCACCAATGTCGCTGATGAAACACAAATTAGAATTTGCATTAAAACAATAGTCGAGCTTCACAACTATACCGCATACTTCAGTAAGAATCAGAAGCACCATGCCTACCATATCTGTTTTCCAAGTGCTCAGAAAATCTCCAGTCAGCGAATCCAAACAATAGGAAATATAGTAAGAATTAGAAGCCAGAATACCAAAGCAATAAACCTAGCATATCTGTTTCGCAATTGCTCAGAAAATATTCAGTCAGAGAATCCAAAGAATAGGAAATATAGTGGTAGCTTTATGAATAACAAGACTGTTAACATAAATAATAAATATAATCAGTACATCGGAACAGAACCAATAAATAGACTAGGTATATAGGAACAGGAGGTTTCTGGAGCACAGAGATGACACGGCCTCCATATGTTTAGTCCTCCTTTATCTCAAATTTAGTGAACGATCAGGACATTTGGCTACAGTGTCATCTCTTTTGCGCCAGAAACACAGCACCGCCTCCTATGCTCCACGACGATCTCATCAACGCTTTCTTTCTATGTATCTACCACACTTCCACAAATAATCATATAGAGATCAAATTGTATGTATTTGCATGGTGTGCCTCCATATTTATAAGGAAAAAACCATCATGCTTTTGCAGACTACAGTCCATTTTCTTCGAAGAACAGTGGCAGTCAATGACTACGGAGAGTTTGAATTGAATCTTACAGATATGACATAATTTTCGAGTACTGTAAACACTATGAATGGTGTGTTTCACAGTGGCAGCTCACGTAACTGGAACTGTCATGTCGTCAGTTCCTATTTCGTAGACTATAGGATAGTAAATGCCTCAGTTCCTATTTCGTAGACTATAGCATAGTAAATGCCTCTGACATGTAGTCGATATAACATTATATAACACCATATAATACGTTATTCGCTGGTTTTTTTCCCTCTCATCACCGCACCCTGCCTTGTGTTATATGATGTTATATTTACCCCATCTCAAAAACATTTACTATACTATTTACTATACTATAATCTACGAAATAAGAACTAGGTCTGCAGAATTTGATTTGAATCGTGCTGATGTTATATAGTTTCCAGACCTTGAAGAATCAAATCGCATTGTCGTTTGCTATAGTTGGACCCTACAATGTCTGTAGTAAATTACTATTTTTTTGATGATGACGCAAAAGTGCAGTTGTCTAACCCTATGAAAAGGAAAGATGAAGGAAGCTCACTTCATGTGGAAAACTGTTGTCTGGCTAATACAAGCCAAGATTTTACCCAAAAGTTAAATTGTGTTACTATTGGGTAAACCATGCATAAATGTAAGCCATTAGTTTGGGTCAAAAAGCAAATAAATAGCTCCCATACGAGTCTAGGTTAAAGCAACGTCATACGCTATAACAATATGCAAGAGTGACCTTCTAAAGTGACCTTCTAAAGCAACCTCATAGGAAGTTAGATTATAATTACAGAAGACTTATATAGGATTCAGTAAATAATAAGTTATTTTTAAGTCTTTCTTCATGCGGAAAATACATTTTACACAAGGAATAGGTATGTTGTAGGTTTTTAAGAGATTATTTTTTCTCGACAATAAGATTTAAATAATATACATGTTCTAGATTTCCAAGAGATTATTCATTCTCAATTCTAAGATTCAAGATGTTCTAGATTTCTAAGGGACTATTTATTTTTAATAATAATGTTTAAAGTTATTACATTAAAGTTTAGTATTTTATTGGTCCAAATTGATTATTCTTTTATATTAATTAAGAAATAAATCTAATTGATTAGTCATTTCTAATCATTTTCCTAAGAATAGTATGAATAACAATTATGAATTATTATAAAAGGTTTAGAGTAAGAATGTAAAATAATAAAAATAAATAATTTAATAAATGAATATAATATATAAAGCTTAAAAAGTTTGAGTGGCGCTAATGTTCAAGAACATGTGCTTCTTTATCAAAGGTCATTAGTTTAAATCCAAAGGGCTCGAGTATGTCTATGTAGAGTTGTCAGGTAGAGTTGTCATGCACCAAGGTCGCACTATAAATTGTTGTCTATTTTGTTTGCTACCCCTATAACCTTTATGGTCCAATATACATCCATACCTTAAAAACACATAAATTAGGGAGGTTTAAACATCAAATCTCATACTTTACATAATACTTTGTAACACAACCATCAACCAGTTTAGGTGTTCTAAGGACTAATTTAAATTTATATTTTATTATTACTATAAAATGTATTTCACTTCAAAAAATTAAAGAGTGGAATATTGTGACATATGTTAATAAAAATAATAATCAATTTTGAAGGCAAGAGTGAAGCTAGACACAAAATTGGTTCATGATAGCCCTTTGTTTGTGGGACAGGGTACCCACCTTGGTGTAGTAATTTGATTGTTAAAGTCTATGAAGGTGTACATACTCTACCCCACATTGGATTTGAATATGTGATGTCTTATGAGGAAACATATTCTCTTAATCATTAGGTCCATCGATATATATATATATTATATATATCTATATATAATATATTATATATATATATATATATTTATATATATATATATATATATATATATATTATTATAATATTTATATATTTCATGGACCTAATATATATTATGAACAAGAGCTGTAGGATAGGAAACAAGCAATAGCTTGAATCTACATAAAATATTGAACTAGAAAAAACACCTTGAATCCATGTGCATAACCTCTTAGGCCTACCCATATTGGCATCATTGGGGTTTTTGGAGAAGTTGGTGTTGATCTTAGGATTTTTCCCAAGATCAAGTGATGAAACATCCTTATCAGGCAAAAAATGTAGACTCTAGGGCTATGGATTAATTAATGACTTCTCAGGACCCCATAGATGATATGTTTGGAATATTTGTCCTTCAAGTCGTAATGCAAATGCCATTGGAAGGTTTCTAGCACTTACTATGGATGTTGGGGAATGAAATACGTTCAAGGGAAGAAAATTGAGCATTAGTACCTAAAGTAAGCTTCAATGAACTCAACTATAAGATCAAAACCTTTAATCATGATATGTAATGATTTAAGAGTGTCTTCTCCCTTTTATTTTGGATATGTGCACTATTAGAAGGTTTCGAAATCTATGTATGATGCTTATAACTTGTAAAATGGTTGATGGAGAAAACACAAGACTCAAGCCTCAAACCTCCAACCCTACATCTTTGTCTCTATATCCCCCACCCCCTTCGTCTCTTTGTTTTTCCTGCCATGTCTCTACCCTCTCTCTATCTTATCCTCTCTCTTTCTCTCCAACTACTCTATTTCTTTATAAACCCCATCTCACCCTCTCCCCCTCTCTCTCTACCACCTATTCCCCTATATCTCTATATCCCTCTTCCTCTCCTCATGTACCCCACTTCCTCACTCTCATTCCTTCCCCCTCTCTCCCCCAGTTGTTCCCTTTTATCTCTATTTACCCATCACTTTCTGCTCCAGTCACGTTTTATCCTTTCCTTAAACCTTCTTCCACCTCCCTCCCTTTAACTCTCTATCTCTCTTTATCTATCCCTCCCTCACTCCCCCACTTTGTTTTTCTTTTTCTCTCCATCCATTAATTTATCTTCTCTCCTTCAACTCTTTTCCTCTCCCACTTTTATTCCTCCTCTCTCCCACCTTCCATATTTCCCTCTCTCCTCCTTACCTCCCCCCCTTCTCTCCCCTATCTCTCTCCAACTCATTTACCCCTCTATCCGTCCCTTTCATACCTCTCTCCCTCCTTCTCCCCCCTCTCTCTTGCCCCTCTTTCTCCCTCAATCTCTTTACCTTCACTTTCCCCATGATGAATCTATCTAGATCCATCCATATTTCCCTCTCATTCTCTTCCATAGTCCCCCATATCACATTACCTCTCTCTCCCTCCTTCTCTATTTTTCCCATTCCACACCTCTCCCTCTCTCCCACATCTAGCCCCCTCTCCTTCTAACTTCATATCACCATCTCTCACATAGCATTTATTTCTTGCTCAGTCCCCCTCTCTCAATCTTCCTCTCCCTTCCCCCTTTCCCTCCTCTCTCTCCCTTTCTCTCTCACTATGCCCGTACATCACCCTCTCTCTGTATCTGTCCCATACTCTCTCTTTTCATGTCTACCTCCCTTCCTTTGTCCCCATAGACTTTCACTCTCATTTTTTCTCTCACATGATGTCTCCCACTCTCTATCTCTATCCCTCTATACCCCTTTCTACCTTCTCTACTTTGTTTCCCCTCTCTCCCTCTCTCTACTTCTTTCTCTCCCCATCCATATTTATATCTCTCTAATCCAATCTCTCCTCAATATCCCTACATGTTACTTACATTCTATTCCTCCCTCCATCCATCTATTTCCTTGTATATTTTCCCATGTCTCCCTCACAAGTCTCTCTCTCTCTCTCTCTCTCTCTCTCTCCTCATATGCCTCACTTACTCATTCCCTCTTGCACTCTACCTCTCTCTCTCTTTCCCTAACTCTTCCACTCTATTTCTCCATCCCTCTCCCCTATATTTCCCTTTTTATCATAGATACTTGGTTGATCTATTCACCTCTCTTTCCCTCTTTACATATATCTCTATGTCTCCATCTGTACCTTTCTCTCCTCTCTCCCTGTATTTATGTTTCCATATCACTCTTTCTGCCCCCCTCTACTCCTATCTTCCTCTCACTTTATCCATCTCTATCACGCTCTACACTACTCTCTCCTATTCCTCTCTTTCTCTCTCTTCCCTTATCTATCAACCTCTCCTTCTTTACCCACCTCGATACCCTCCCCACTTCCTCCCTCTATGTCATCATTTCCTTATATGCCCTCTCTCTCTCTCTCTCTCTCTCTCTCTCTCTCTCTCACTCTAGATTCCTCAAAGTTTTGAGCATTCAAATGTTTCATATCCATCCTAAATCATCATCAAATTTGCCTCCCAAATTAATATAGGTGGAGAATGCAATAATTAATAGTATTTGTCTCACAAGTTAGCCTTCTCTCCCTCTCTCTTCAAACTTTTGATCATTCAAATGTTTCATATCCATCCTAAATCATTATCAACTTTGCCTCCCAAATCAATTTAGTTGGAGAATGCAATAATTAATAGTATCTATCTCACAAGTTAGCTCTCTCTCTCTCTCTCTCTCTCTCTCTCTCGCTCTCTAGATTCCTCAAAATTTTGAGCATTCAAATGTTTCATATCCATCCTATATTGTGATCAACTTTTCCTCCAAAATTAATATAGGTGGAGAATGCAATAATTAATAGTATTTGTCTCACAAGTTAGCCTTCTCTCCCTCTCTCTTCAAACTTTTGATCATTCAAATGTTTCATATCCATCCTAAATCATTATCAACTTTTCCTCCCAAATCAATTTAGTTGGATAATGCAATAATTAATAGTATCTATCTCACAAGTTAGCCCCCCCCTCTCTCGTTCCTCTTCTCCTCTCCTCCTCTCTCTCGTCTCTCTCTCTCTCTCTCTAGATTCCTCAAAATTTTGAGCATTCAAATGTTTCATATCCATCCTATATTGTCATCAACTTTTCCTCCAAAATTAATATAGGTGGATAATGCAATAATTAATAGTATTTGTCTCACAAGTTAGCCTTCTCTCCCTCTCTCTTCAAACTTTTGATCATTCAAATGTTTCATATCCATCCTAAATCATTATCAACTTTGCCTCCCAAATCAATTTAGTTGGATGCAATAATTAATAGTATCTATCTCACAAGTTAGCTCTCTCTCTCTCTCTCTCTCTCTCTCTCTCTCTCTCTCTCTCTCGCTCTCTAGATTCCTCAAAATTTTGAGCATTCAAATGTTTCATATCCATCCTATATTTTCATCAACTTTTCCTCCCAAATCAATAAAGGTGGAGAATGCAATAATTAATAGTATCTATCTCACAAGTTAGCCTTCTCTCTCTCTCTTCAAACTTTTGAGCATTTAAATGTTTCATATCCATCCTAAATCATCACTAGCTTTGCCTCCCAAATCAATATAGGTGGACAATGAAATAATTAATAGTATCTATCTCACAAGTTAGCCCTCTCTCTCTCTCTCTCTCTCTCTCTCTCTCTCTCCCTATCCTCTATCTCTCTGTCTTCTCTCTCATCTCTCTTCCCTAATTCCTCAAGTTTTGAGCATTCAAATGTTTCATATCCATCCTAAATCATCATCAACTTTGCATCCCAAATCAATATAGGTGGAGAATGAAATAATTAATAGTATCTATCTCACAAGTTAGCCCTCTCTCTCTAGCCCTCTCTCTCTAGCCTCTCTCTCTTGCCCACTCTCTGTCGCCCCCTCTATCACCCTCTCTCTTGCCCTCTCCCTCTCACCCTCTCTCTCTCCCCCTATCCCTCTCTCTCCCTCACTCTCTCTCCCTCTCTTCCCCTCTCCCTCTCTCCAAATGTTTGAGCATTCAAATGTTTCATATCCATCCTAAATCATCATAAACTTAGGTGGAGAACACAAAAATTAATAACATCTATCTTACAAGTTAGCTCTCTCTCTCTCTCTCCCGCCCTCGCTAGCCCTCTCTAGACCTCTATGTGTCTCTCTTTAGCTAGACTTGTCTTTGGCCCCCCTCCTCTCTCTCTAGCCCTCTCTCTCTCCCTCCCTCTCTATCTCTCCCTCTCTCTCTATCCCTCTCTCTCCCTCTCTCCCTCCCTAACCCTCTCTAGACCTCTCTCTGTCTCTCTCTAGCTAGACCTCTCTCGAGTCCCCCTCCTCTTTCTCTAGCCCCTCTCTCTCTCCCTCCCTCTCTCTCTCCCTCCCTCTCTCTCTCTCCCTCCCTCTC
>APFE031310669.1:25478-53725 GCA_000404065.3 Pinus taeda
CACGCAAAGCCACATAGAGGCCAGGAGGGTTGTCGCAGTTGGCTGAGGGAGTTGTTTTGCCAGTGCCGGGATTGCGCAGAGCTTAGAGGCTCAATCCTTTAGTTGTTGGGGCAAAGGAAGCTGTGGGCAGTTTGCGAGAGCAAAGCTGGTGGGGTACTTTGGTTAGAACAGTACCTAACAGGTCAAGACCAATATAGAGGGAGTTGCTGCCGAGGCGGATTTCTAGCCAAGGAATTCAGATCAGTTTTGTAGTTGCACAGACGATCGGAGAGGAGCAACTTGATGTTGGAAAAAGGATTTCCAGGAGGGAAATCGAGACTCAGAGGGAGTCTAGAAGAGAACTTCTAGACGGGAAGTAGAGAGACTCAACAAGAGTCGAACCGAGAACTTCCAGAAGGGAACTAGAGAGACTCAGTAGGAGTCGAACAGAGGACTTCCAGGAGGGAAGTAGAGAGACTTGGAGGAGTCGATAGAGAAGAGTAGAGAGATGGCCGTGAATGGGTTGAGGGATCAGGATAGGCTGGACGGAGCATCCAACTTTGTGGTCTGGAAGGCCAGGATCCTGTCCATTCTAGATAGACATCGCATCAAGGGTTTCGCCTTAAGAGTAATGGCTATCCCAGTTGACCTAGTAGCTAATGAAAGGTACGAGGAGGCAATGGCCAAGGCAAATTGCATCATCCTTGATGGGGTCAAGGATCATGTGGTCCAACATTTTGCCGAGAAGGAAACAACAAAGGAGATGTTGGACACCTTGAAGACATTGTACTAGCATACTTCCGTGCAAAGGAAGATGCTCCTTGATAATCAACTAAGGTCATACCAGATGTAGAAGGGAGAGTAGATAGATCACTTCCTCAGCAGGTTGTAGGAGATCCAGGACCAACTGACTTCCATAGGGGCTATGCCGGATCAGGAGTTGATGGTAAGGACCGCACTTAACGCAGTCTCCGAGGAGTGGGAGATATTTGTCCAAAGCATACTGGGCAGGGTGAGCCTTCCAGATTGGGAAGAACTGTGGGCGACTCTTCGTCAAGAGGAGATCAGACGACTAACCAAGGCGGAAGGTAGTAGCAAAGGAGTCCAGATCAAGAAGGAAAAGGAAGAGGATGTGGCTCTAGCATCTGCAGGAAAGTAGGAGAAGAAGAAGAAGAAGGACCTCTCCAAGGTCAAGTGCTTCCATTGTGGGGAACTGGGTCACTATGCGAACCAGTGTCCGAGGAAGAAGAACAAGGGAGAGGCTTCTGAGTCTAAGGCAGCGCTAGCGAAGGCGGAGAAAGAAGTCGAGGAGGATGACGATTGTGCCATGAGTTCTCATCTACCACTTGAGAAGAAGTGGGGAGACATCAAGCTATAGTCAAGAGGACTACACGCAATGAGAGGCAAGATCCTTGAGGTACCCAACCTCTTGGATTATATCTTGCTACGGGAGCCCTGAAGAGTAGTAAGACTGGTAGATGTTGGTAGAGACGGATGCGGATGAAGCGACAGAGAGTGCTACAGTGCAGGAGTCCACAGATAGCGCGAGGCTAGCAAGCTACAACAATGCGAGAGGCACGGGAGTGTTGCACCAATATAGAATTGCACAGAGAAGTGTGCAACGGTGTGAGATGCAGGGAGTTGTTGCAGCAGCATAAAGGTCAGTAGAGGAAGCACTTGTTAGCAGCAGAGAGAGCTTCAACATCGGGAGTGTTTCTAGCCTGACAGGGATGTCAGAAGTTGGGTGGATCAGTTACTTACTTCTCAGTAGCTGAGTTGCAGTGCAGTAGCACGATGCAGCATGATGAGAGGGGGATGCAGTGCAGATGCAGTGTTGGGAGGATGGACCAACAAAAACACGGATTCAAAGGGAGTTGTTGTATGGATGCAACAGTGGCAGTGGCAGGGCCATGGGCAGCAGTACAGGATGCAGCAATGCAGAGAATGTTGAAGAATTTCAACCCCCACTCCAGTTATCAGTTTTCCTTATCACTCCATGCATTTAGTTCTAAATCCAAGCATGATAAAAATTCTAAAATCTGGAAATGACAATATTTTGGAAACACAAATTTAGAGATTTCACAACTGCTGAAATTGCAGAAATAAAACACAACAAAATTATGACAGCCACACACAGAAAATAACACAGTGATTTTTGGTCAATGTGACCCTGGAAAAACCCCCTTACAACTCTTGGGGAAAACCAGTTAGAGAGCTCTTCTTTATTTCTGAAAATGCTTTTACAGAGAAACTGAAATACACAATAAAAATTCTAGCAACCACAAATTACAACTTATTCCGTGCTTGAACTCTGCCTCGAAAATCGTGCTAATAAGCAAACTTCCAAAACATAAATTTTTCCAACGATAAAACAACATTAAATGTTGTACGACCTGCCTCGAAAATCATGCCCGAAACCTGTTGTACAAACTATAAGGACCGTACCGATTTCAGCAATATGGTTGCCTCAAAAATCATGCCTGGAACCTGCTGTACAAGCTGTAAGGACCATACGGATTTCAGCAATATGGTTGCCTCGAAAATCGTGCCCAAAACCTACCTCGAAATTCATGCCCTTGTTGTTGTCCCTCTTCCTCAATTTCTGTGCTTTTCTCCTATTGTACGGTTTGCCTTGGGATGCATGCCAATAAATGTTGCTACCCAGATTTGCTGAAATGTCTTTTTGCTGCTCTCCTTCACTTCCTCACTGCTCAGAAATTTTCTCCTTGCTCTCTCTTCTCTTTGTCTCAAATGCTCATGAAAGAATGAATTGATCTTTTTTTCTTCTCTTCTCCTTTTACTCTTTAAATGACCTTTTGGGTTACCCTAAGATCTAATGGCTAAGATTCATTTAGATTTAAGGATGAGAATAAATGTGCATTTAATTCTCACTTTCTATTTTTAACTCACCCACTTAAATAAAGACACACTTAGCCTTTTATTTCCATAGTCACTTTTTCACTTTCTAATTCTTCATTGAATTTAATAAAGTCACCTTTAAATTAGAATGCAACTTTACCACTTATAAAGTCACTTTTAAATTAAAGTGACTTTACCACTTATAAAGTCACTTTAGGAGAAAAGTACAAATAAGTTTGGACACTTTTCCCTAGGCCAAAGATCAAAGCCTTAGGGAACCACTTGTCCTCTGGTACCCAAATTAGAACACTCCCTCTTACCGAGGAAAGTGTTACTCACCACTCCCATCTTGTCTCTGAAGTAGACATGCTTGCCCCGTGGTAAGGCTTTGGTGAAAATGTCTGCTACCTGCTCATTTGTGGAAATGTACTCAAGCATGACAACTCCCTTTTGGACATAGTCTCTAATGAAGTGATACTTGATCTCAATATGCTTTGACCTGTCATGAAAACTAGATTCTCCGTGAGTTTTATGCAACTTTGATTATCACAGTACATTACTGAAGGTCTCAATGCCTAACCAAATAGACCAAACAACATCTTCTGAAGCCATATGGCCTCACAACTAGCCAAACTAGCATCCATATACTCTGCCTCAGTTGAGCTCAATGCAACTCACTGTTGTTTCCAGCTGATCCATGACACAACTGCAGAACCCAACCCAAAATAGCACCCGAAAGTACTCTTCCTATTTGAAGCACAACCTACCCAATCTGAATCCATGTACCCTGCTAGTCTCACTCCATCAACCTGTCTATAATCCAGACCAAAATCTACAGTCCCCTGCAAGTAATGAAGAATGTGTTTTGCAACCACCCACTCTCCTGGGCTCACACATGAACTGACTCATAGTGTTAACTGCAAAACATATATCTGGTCGAGTGTCAACCAAATACATCAATTTACCAATCAGCTGTCTGTATAGAGTAAGATCCACCAACTCAAAATCAGAAGCGTGGAGCTTCTTCTAGATAGTGATCATACGTATAGACATGGGTTTGCAGTCCTCCATGTGAAATCTGCTAAGAATATCCACAATGTACTTCCCTTGTCCCAAGAAGAAATGCCCCTCCTCCTGCCACACCTTCAATCTCAGAAAATAATGCATCAAGCTGATATCCTTCATCTCAAACTCTAAATCAAGATCTCTCTTGCAGCCCTCAATGAGTCTCTCTTCACTAGTGATGATCAAGTCATCAACATACAACACTAGAATGAGAGGCTCCTCACCCACTACAATGAAGTATAGGTTCGGATTAGCCTCACTATTTGTGAAACCCAACTGCTGCAAGTATGTATCAATCCTCGAGTACCCAGCTCTAGGAGCTTGCTTTAGGCCATAGAGTGCCTTTTTCAATCTGCATACATGGGACTCCTTCCCATGCACCTCAAAGCCCTGCGGCTACTCAATATAAACCTCCTCCTGAATGAAGCCATTGAGAAATGCGGTCTTCACATCCATCTGGTGGATCTTCCAACCCATCTCTGCTATAATCGATATAATGGAGCGAATAGATGTATACTGAGCTACGGGATCAAAGGTATCCTCATAGTCAACTCCCTCCACCTGTGAGAACCCTCTCACCACAAATCGAGACTTGAACTTCTCGATGGTGCCATCTGCAACATGCTTTATCTTGTAGAGCCATTTGGAAGTAACAACTGATTTATCTTCAGGCCTCAGCACTACCTCCCAAGCATCGTTCTTCATAATAGAAGAATACTCCTACATCATGGCCTCTCTCCAGACCTACTGGTTGGCTGCCTCCTCATAACTAGAAGGCTCGAAGTCAACAATGCTTGTTACCAATGCCATGTAACTACAGAACTGCTCAGGTGGTTTACTCTCTCTAACCTGTCTCTTTGGCCCAGCAACTGATGTGGCCTCGCGCAAGGTATCTTGAAGCCACTTGAGCTTCCTTTTCCCTGAGCATACTTCTCCCACCAGAGTGAAATAATCCTCATCATCATCAAAAGCTTGAACTCCTAAAGGCCTGCCAACTGACCTCATGCCTGAATATATGCCTGTAGATGCTGAAGTACCATGCGAACTATCCATTAGTGGACTACCCTGTGAACTGCTATGCGGACTGCCCTACATGCTGCCCAAAGAACCACTCGCTTGACTCTGAGAGCCACTGCTCACTAATGGACCGGACACCGTAATCGATGTACCCCCTGATCCCTGACCACTAGATCCCCGTGACTGACTCAGCTGCTCCTAAGCGTCTAGTGACTTTGGATACTCTAACTCCTGTGACCTCCTGAAAGCTCTCTCCTCCTCGAACTTCACATCCCGCCTGACAACCACTTTCCTCTGCGTAGGAATATAAATCCGATAAGGTTTCGAGGTCTCGCTATAACCCACAAAGATGCCCTTGTCTACAGTGGGCTCTAGCTTGGTCCTGTTCTCCTTGGGGACATAGGAATATGTAAGACACCCAAAGATACGAAAGTGCCCAACATCAGGCTTCTTCCCAGAAAAAGCCTCCTCCGGAGTCACATTCCCCAAGGCACGATGTGGACTCCTGTTCTGCAAGTACACAGCAGTGTTGCAAGCCTCTTCCCACAAAAATAAAGGTAACCCCTAATCATGAAGCATGGATTTGGCAGCCCCTACAATGGATCGACTCTTCCTCTCCACAACCCCATTCTGCTGGGGGTTGTAAGGAACTGTGAACTCCCTCCTAATCCCTGCCTCAGCACAAAAATCAACAAACTCACCAAGGGTATACGCCTCTCCATTGTACGACCTGCAGACCTTGATATTCCTACCTGTCTGGGTCTCCACAAGAGCTTTGAACTCTTGAAATCACTTGAAGACCTCACTCTTGGTCTTCAAGAAATGAATCCAGGTCTTCTTGGAGTGGTCATCAATGAATAAAACATAGTACTCATAGCCACTCAAGGACACATGAGTCATCCGACCACTCACATCGGTATGAATCAAGTCAAGGATCCCGGACACTCTACTGTCACTGCTGGGAAAAGGGGATTTGGCAAACTTCCCCATAGCACATCCTCTGCATACATCAAGGTGATCAGAACTGAAATGTGGCACACCAGTGGTGATATCCCGCAATGTACTCAAGGCCCCATGATACATGTGCCCCATCCTGCGGTGCCAAATCTCACACAACTCTGAACTGCTTGATCTGTTGTCGGTCCTGTCTCAGGTGCTGCTACTCAATGCCATCAGGGGCTGGAATGAGAACTTGTACACCTTGGCATGGCGCACACCAATCACTCTAGCTAAAGAAGCTGGAGTTCCCCTAGGATATACAAGCACCTTCCCTCTCCTGAACAACACATCATACCCTCTGTCCTCAAGTGCTGAGATAGATATCAGGTTCTTCTTCATTCGAGGCACATATAGAACATCTGACACTTTCAAGGTAGGTTTGGGTCCCCTATCAAATGTTAATGTCCCCACACCAATTGCTCTAACCATGCTGTCATCACCAAGTACTACCTCCATATCAATATCATCCTCTGGAAGCTCTGAGAAGTACTCTTTGACTCCTGTCATGTGGCAGGAAGTGCCACTATCAAAATACCAAATGCTAGAAGATGCTCTGCCAGTAGTGGAGAGTGCACACTCCCTCTGAACCTATATGGCAGGTGATCTTGCATTAGTGGCCTCACAAGCTATGAACCCAAACTCCCGATCAAAGCTCTCTGAGAAGCTCTCTATCTCTGTAGAAGCTTCCATGGGTTTGTCTCTCCCTTTCTTGTTCTTCTTCTCCAGACACACAACAGCATAGTGTCCCAACTTTCGACAATTCCAACATTTGAATTTGGAATAGTCCTTCTCCTTGTTTTGCTGTTTGCCTTTACCTTTACCTTTGCCTTCACTATTGGAAACTTGCTTCTTTGCTCTACCCTTCTTTTCTCTTGCTAACAATGCCACATTGTCATCCTCCTCCACCTGTTTGGCTGCCCCAAGATGGTTCTTTCTGATCTCATTCTGAATGCAATCATCCCACAATGTCTCCCATCCGGGAAGGTTTTCCCGTGCAACAATGCCATCCATAAAATTCTCCCAAGTCTTGGGAAGACCATTCAAAGCAATCCTCACCAACTTAGTGGGTGAAATGATCTCACCTACGACTGCCAACTCATATCTCACTAAAGTGATCTTTGTGAGGTATGTTGTAGCACTATCAGTGTTAGCCATTTTAATGGCCTTCAGTTTCTCCTTTAAGACCATTTTTCTGTTTTCATTTGAGCTCTGGTAAAGACTGGTCAAGGCTGTCCACATCTGATGTGCATAAGTCTTTCCTCTCACATGAGGAATGACATGATCTTTGACTCCTTCCAGAATCAATCTTTTTTCCTTAGCATTCTTTTTGTTAAACTCTGCCAACTGTACAGGGTCAGCAGATACTGCTACTGGGTTCTGTGTGGTATTTACCATAATGCCCCAGACTTCTACTTCCTCAAAGATGCTCTAGATTCTCTCCTTCCATGCATTGTCGTTGTTCTGCCCATTCAACCTGTCTTCAACTCTCAAACCCAAAGACATGTTTCACTGTCCTACCAAACTGAAATTTTCAAATTTGTGGTAAAGGTTTATGTTTTGTGTAAAAATCACCTTGTTGTAATTTTCACTTTGTTGTCCCAAACTGCGCTTTTCAGCCAACCAACCTCTTATACCATGAAGAATTTCAACCCCCACTCGGGTTATCAGTTTTCCTTATCACTCCATGCATTTAGTTTTAAATCCAAGCATGACAAAATTCTAAAATCTGGAAATGACAATATTTTATGAAAACACAAATTTAGATATTTCATAACTGCTGAAATTACATAAATAAAACACAACAAAATTATGATAGCCACACACACAAAATAACACAGTGATTTTTGATCAATGTGGCCCTTGAAAAACCCCCCTACAACTCTTGGGGAAAACTAGTTAGAGAGCTCTTCTTTATTTCTGAAAATGCTTTTATAGAGAAACTGAAATACACAGTAAAGATTCTAGCAACCACAGATTACACTTTATCTTGATTTCCGTGCTTGAACTCTGCCTCGAAAATCGTGTCAATCAGCAAACTGTCAAAACAGAAATTTTTCTAGCAATAAAACAACATTAAATGCTATATGGCTTGCCTCGAAAATCATGTCCGTAACTTGCTGTACAGACCATACAGATTTCAGCAGTACGACTACCTCGAAAATCATGCCCAAAACTTGCCTCAATTTGTGCCTTTGCTACTGTCCCTCTTCCTCAATTTTTGTGCCTTTCTCCTACTGTATGGTTTTGCCTTGGGATGCGTGCCAATAAACGCTACTACCCAGATTTGCTGAAATGTCTTCTTGCTGCTCTCCTTTACTTCCTCACTGCTCAAAATTTTTCTCTTTGCTCTCTCTTCTCTCTCTCAAATGCCCATGAAAGAATGAATTGATCTTTTTCTCTTCTCTTCTCCTTTTACTCTCTAAATGACCTTTTGGGTTACCCTAAGATCTAATGGTTGAGGTTCATTTAAATCTAGGGATGAGAATAAATGTGCATTTAATTCTCACTTTCTATTTTTAACTCACCCACTTAAATAAAGACCCACTTAGCCTTTTATTTCCATAGTCGCTTTTTCACTTTCTAATTCTTCATTTACTTTAATAAAGTCACCTTTAAATTAGAATGTAACTTTACCACTTATAAAGTCACTTTTAAATTAAATTGATTGTAACAACCCATAACTAATATAAAGTTCTAAACTATATATTAAATCAAATAAACTTCATATTAAAAATAAATATAAAACAAACTTTATAATAAATATAAAAACTTAAACTTTATATAAAAATTTAATTTAACCTTAAATAAAAAAAGGACACATAAACCAAACCTTGCTTTATAATAAAACTACCTATATAAACAATATAATAATAATAAACGGGTTGATAAAGCGTGAATGGTCATTACAAATATCTAACGGTCTGAAACGCATGCAAAGGTTTGGCGGGAGGAAGGAAAGCGGTGGCTGCAGGTGGAAGGCGGCCACCGCGAAGCCCACAGTTATAAACCGCAGAACTGAGTTGAGAAAGGGGGTTAAACAACGGAGGTAAAAACCAGGAGGAGGAATTCAGAAGGGAAGAAGGTCTGTCATTGGAAGAGCTTTAATCAGTCTGAGGTTCTGGGCACGGGGGACAGTGAGCTCCTGTGAGAAGCTTACTGGATTGAGCAGCCAGACGCTGCTCAGTCTGGCTGGGTGGAATTGGTTTCCCGGTAATTGGAGCAGTGTAGCCGCAGGCAACATCAGCAGCAGTTCAGGTAGGTACTTGTTTTTAAATTTTACTGTTTCCGCATTTCAGTTTTTTGGTTATTACACATGGTATCAAAGAGTTGTTCAAACCTTTTTCGACCTTACAGGCCCACAATTCGTTGTTCTTTGGTATATGGAGAATGAAATGGATTTCTTTAACCTCATAATTTATCCCAAAACATGTCTACTGCACCTTCAGGAAATTCGTATGCCTTTGATACTTCGAAGTTTAGGGATTATGGTAGCTCAGACCTATTCACGGTTGCTTGGATTTGCAATAATTTTTGGATGCCTTCTAATGATCTCAAATGAGTGAGCTCAAGTGCCATAGAAAAATATTGTCACAATGACCTGAGTGCCTTAAAAATTTGTATTAGCGTAAGAGAGGACGCGTGAATTCTATGATTTTGTATCAGCGTGTGCCTCTATTTTAGGGTTACCTTAGACGCGTGAATTCTATAAATTTTGTATCAGCGTGTGCCTCTATTTTAGGGTTATCTCAGACGCGTGAATTCTATAAATTTTGTATCAGCGTGTGCCTCTATTTTAGGGTTACCTCAGACGCGTGAGTTCTACTTTTCCCCTCAATAGGGTAACTCTATTCCTTTGCTTGAAGGGTTGAGCTGGCTTCAAGCTCCTTCAAAAAAAATGACATCGTTGTTCCTGAGATTTTCTTACGGATTAATCTTACTGGATTAAATTTACATTTTAATGAATATATCGAAGTTTTTAAAATTTAATTAAATTTATAGCATATATATTTCACACAACTTTAGGTTGATATTCATCTAACTGTTCGTCGTTAATTTAATTAAATTTACAGCGGAGATTAAAAATGAATTAAACAGAAAAACTTCATGTCTCAGCCAAGTTTCGAACTGGGGAAACAGCGTGTCTGAGCTCAGATTCAGACAGGAATCTTGAATATTCTGTACAGCATATCTGAGCTCAAGTTCGAACTGGGGACCTTTAGTGTGTGAGATTAGCGTGATAACCAACTACACCACCCAGACACACACTTTAGGTTGATATTCATCTAACTGTTCATCGCTAATTTAATTAAATTTACATCGGAGCTTTTACCCTCGCACATGGACATTCACGGTATATATTTGATCTAAAAACAAGTTAAATTTACATATACGGTTGTGGTTCATAACCATTTTCAACCATTCTATCCAAAACTCCAGAGAATAGATATAATTTCCCTATTTAAAGCACTCATTAATAAAAGCTGCATAAATTGCTTCATTAGGGACAGAGCTCTCTCGCTAACATATTTTTTTATCAGCTGGTCTACCTCAAGGAGTCTGCCTGCCTTGCATAATTCTGCAATTAAGGCACTATAAGTATCTACAGTAGGCTGTCAATGCTTCTCCATCATTTTGTCATGAAGCTTATGTCATGAAGCTTAGATGCGAGATCACTGCTTATTTTCAAGTGGCATCCCATCCAAGTCATGAATTCCATCTAAGTTATCAGGATCTGAACTACCTACGGCGTCCTCATCAGTAATCAAGTGTTCCTTCTGTATCTTATTTTCTTGAACTATACCATTTATAAGCACTCAATAAGTTCGATAATTAGTTTGGCATCCTGCATTTATCATCTTACTTAAATAGATCAAAAGCATGATCCACCCTGCCTGATTTGACGTTGCCATCCATCAATGATGTGTATGTTACTTGGTTGGGTTGTAAACCTTTCTCCTTCATTTCACCAATGAACATTTCAGCTCTTCCATTCTGCCTTCCCTACAAAGTCCATAGATCAGTGCACTGTAAGTGTAGACATTGGACCTCACACACTCTACAAGACTATGACTCGCACTATAGTATCCTTATGACTATATCACACTTGCACAATTGCAGGACCTTGGTTTAGCATTGACATTCAGCTCTCTTATATTGATCACATCACTATGCCATGTATGGAATCAATATTCACATGTCTCGGCATTATTATAACAGCAATATACCATGATTGCTCACAGTTATGATTGTACTGAGTGTCATCTCAGCATGTGTAACATCAAGTTTCTTTAGCCATGTACTGACATGATCATCGCATAGTAAGGAACAGAAGCCTTATGGCAATGTATGTCTTTGAGCATTTCTAAATCATATACATTCGCTCAGAATCAGTTGGGTACAGTTCTGCCCAAAATCTCGAGTTTTGTTGGAACCAAATAAGTTGAGAGGGAGCCGAATCTCCTTATAGTTGTAAATTTATCCATATGATTGAAGGGCCATCATAAACCTCTGTCGTGTCTTAAAGAATGAAAGAATGTCTCTGTCTTCAACAAGCCTGCATCAATTATATTACAAATTCAAAATTGTAATTCGAATCAGATTCTGAGTTTCACATCAAGACTAAAAGTTTAGGTAACTCTGTATATCTCTCCAGTAGCATTGTTAATATAGCCTAATGGTGGTAACTAATAACTGCAGCAACCTATCAGTAATTGATATGCAATCCTTCATTTGTCCATGAGTACAGAAAGGACAAATTTATGTTATTAAATAACCCTGAGTATATTAACAACGATGGTAAAATGATGGACATTGGTCAGCATATTTTAAATTATAGCCTTGGCATCCTAACTGTACTGCTATAGTGTTTGTGTGAGCTCATGGATTACTGCCTGAAAAGACAAAACTGTATCGTTTCCCTCTCTATCATCTTGTAGAGGGTTTGTTGGTATACCCAGTGGTGATGACAATTGAAGATATTTCAAATTCTGCAACAGAGACATGAGATGTATGGCATCCATGAGAGGGGTGAACTAATCCAGGGTTTTTACTATCTGATAGGTAGTAGAACTGTCCAGCCCTGTTGATAATTCACCCATGAAAAGAGTATTTGAAGGTCCAAAGATCATCTCCCTTGTAAAATGGAAATTTTATATAAAACTTACTAATTTTAGTCATGAGCAATGACATCTATACTTGGGTTACACCTCTCTAGTTGCAATGACATCTATACTTAGGTTACACCTCTCTAGTTGAGAAGAGGAATTGTCAATATGATTATCAACCATACCGGTTGTGACGCGTTTCTTTTACCCACCAGAGACTTCCCCAGCATGTCATTGCCGGCTATTCTACCACCAATGAAGTGGTCCAAATTTCTCATAGATCATTCTTGTTTATACCCTCTTCTAATCACCTTATTTGGATACCAATCGAATTTTATGCAAGATTTAAGTTGACTTATGTTTTCTTACCCTTCTTAGGGGCCCAGTCTATACACTAAACTTTCTTAGATAATATCTATGCAAGTTTTCTGCCAAATATTGTAAAATCTGAACTTATGATAGCACAAAATTTTCTATGAATCCAATTATAGTCAAATTGCATCAACCATTAAAGTGTTATGTGCAATATATAAAAACTACTTTTCAAAGCATCCTTTAGAGAACAAAATTGTACTAATTATATCCTTGACGGGGTCATTCTTAAACAAAACTGGTTCTAACAATCATAATCATATTTTATCTTAATTATTTCCTCTGTTTAAACCCAATCTACATTTATGATATACCGCTGAACTGTATCTCTTCTAGATTTTAATCATGACACGTCTATGGTAAATTTTCGGCTAAAGGTCAAACTGATATGGAACCAAAACAACCCTTCATTTTATTATAAATTTAATCCATATCCAAGTAATATATTCAAAATAAAAATATGTATGACCTTCTTTAAATGTAATAGCTAGATTGAGGTATGACGGATATGTTACCGAGGTACCTTGTAACGAGACATTAACATTTTCATTTTGTGGATGTTATTTGGTAAATAAACTTTAGATGTTTTACCTTAGGAGCAAAATAACCATACACTTCTGCATTATTCATATTAGGATAGAATACCCTGCATTAGGACAAGGAGGTCGCGAGACCACCCTCCTTGACCTCGGTACCAGTAAGATCCGCCTCGCGGGTAAAAATAGCAAAACTATACCCATTTATGAATGTGAAGTTGCAAAAGAAAATTATGTGTTAAATTCGGTTTTCTACCTCAAAATTTTTATAGAATTTTATTATGTGTTCAGGAACCATTACAATGGTAAGGACGTATGAGCGACGACGACGTGATCGGGCAGCGTCACCACCATTAATGCCGCCATCGTCGCCATCATCATCCCCATCACCATCGTCACCACCAAGACCATTATCAACATCAATCGCCCCAGCGTCAGAGTTCACTATGATAATGAACTCTTTGGAAGCCTTATTGGAGACATTAAAAGAATCAACTAAGGCTAAAACCAAAGAGGAATTTCAGCATGTAGCCACCAGTTCAGCGGAACCAAATAATTCTGAGCCCAGAAGATCGAAAGAAGACATTTCTAGGGAGCTTCAGAAAATTAGACTCCCAGAATTCTCAGGAGGTCGAGCAGGCGAACGCGCTGAAGCATGGTTAGAAGGAACGAACAGATGCTTTAGGTTAAGAGAATATTCTTCTTCAGCAAAAACAAAAATTGTCGTGTTTCAATTAAAGGAAAGTGCCTTGATTTGGTGGGGAAATCTGGAGAAGCAACTGCACCTTACATCGAATAATGTCCCTTGGGAGTTATTTGAGGAAAGGTTCCGCGCAAAGTATTTACCTCCATACTTTCAACAACAGCAAGCCAAAGCCTTTCATACATTAATTCAGGGAAATAAAACGGTGGAAGAGTATGAAATAAGGTTTATGGAGCTTGTAAAATACAGTCACTACTTAGATTCTGACGAACGTCAAGCTAAACGCTTAATATTTGGGTTAAATCCTCGCATCAGAGCCTTAGTAAGCATGTGGAAACCATCATCAGTAGCCGAGGCAGTCGAATGTGGTCGTTATGCAGAAGAGCACCTTGGAATCAAAAAAGATATGGGGCCAGCAGGGCCTTTCCAATCAAGATTTCCAGGAAAGATTCCCCGAAACTTCTTCAGAGGAGGTAGCTCGAGGCCACCTTATGGTAACAGGTTTACCCCAAGAAATGTAGGGACAAGAGCTCCCATGGCAGTAAACACTATAGCTGCGGAATCATCAAAAACCAATCCATGGACATCTCGAGGGACTGCCAGTAGAGGAAGAAATTCGAGAGGAATCAACATGAGAGGATGAAGCTCGTTCTGTAGAAATTCACGGCCTGATTCAAGAGGATCAACGCAGCTTAATTGTTGGGGATGTGGGGGACCGCATTTTCAATGTGACTGCCCAGAAGCTTCATCGAATATATTGCATAAAATTGGAAAGAAACCAATATCAAACAATCGAGGTAATCATGGAATTCATGGAGTAGTCAGCAACGACCAAGCAGCACATCAATCCACCGTAGTGGAATCTTCAAGTATTATCAATGGTATAAAACTCAAAATCTTATTTGATACTGGTGCCACAGATAGTTTCATTTTGTCATATGCATTAAACAAATGTGGGTTGGCAGCTCATAGACAAAATGATTTCCATCAAGTGGAAATGACCTCAGGAGAACTCCAAACCGTGGGCTTGAGTGTGGATCAATGCAAAATTGACCTAGGGGTCTGTTCGACTAAACTGAAAGTTTATGTCATAGCCTTAGGAACGTATGATCTTATCATAGGTATGGATTGGCTAGAAGCTCACCAAGCTTGGGTAGACTGTTATGGGAAAAGAATTCTAGGCATAAATGATGAAGGAGAAGTAATTCAAATTCAAGGAATCAAGAGGGAAGTATCTTTACGCTACATTTCAGCAATGCAGATGAAGCGTTGTTTAAGAAAAGGTTGTCAGGCTTATGTAATTCAAGAAGTAAGTGAAGGAAAAGGACCATCCTTAGGACAATATCCGGTGTTAGCCGAATTCCCGGATGTATTTCCAAAAGAACTACCTGGATTACCCCCGATAAGAGAGTTGGATCTCACTATTGAATTAAAACCAAGTACCCAACCGATCTCCAAAACGCCTTATAGAATGACAGCTCCAGAACTTTAGGAATTGCAAATTCAATTAAAGGAACTACTGAATACATGGCATATTCGGCCCAGTACATCACATTGGGGCGCTCTTGTAATTTTTGTGAAGAAGAAAGATGGATCTTTAAGATTATGCATAGATTATCGAGACTTGAATCGAGCTACAGTAAAGAATCAATACCCTATGCCTCGAATCGACGATCTTTTCGATCAAATGAAAGGAGCTGCTGTCTTTTCAAATATTGATCTTCGATCAGGATATCATCAGCGAAGGATTTCTGAAAATGATATTTCAAAGACTACATTCCGGACACGTTTTGGACATTATGAATTTACTGTGGTACCATTTGGATTAACAAATGCGCTAGCCGTATTCATGAATCTTATGAACAGTGTTTTCCGTGAATATCTTGATCAATTTGTGCAAGTCTTTTTAGATGATATTCTCATCTATTCCAAGAATAAGAAAGAGCATGAAGATCATTTGTGGATAGTATTGTCCTGCCATAGAGAACGTCAGTTGTATGGAAAACTACCCAAGTGTTCATTCTTTCAGGAAAGGATTCATTATTTGGGTCACATCATATTAGGTGAAAGGATTTCAATAGATCCTGAGAAGGTAAAAGTGATCATGGAATGGCCAATACCGAAAAATGCACATGAGATACGAAGCTCTATGGGTTTAGCCGGTTATTACCGAAGATTTGTGGAGGGATTCTCCAAAATCGCAAAGCCAATTACAACCCTTCAGCGTAAAGGTGTTAAGTATGAATGGACCGAGGAATGTAATAAAACATTCTTTGAACTCAAAAGACTACTCACCAGTACACCAATCCTAAGAGTCCCTGACATGGACAAAGATTTTACGGTATGTATTGATGCATCCAAACATGGACTGGGTGCAGTGTTGATGCAGGATAGGGGAGTGATAGCATATGCTTCCAGAAAGTTAAAACCTCATGAAGAACTCTATGCTACTCACGATTTAGAATTAGCCGTTGTAGTGATATCTTTAAATATTTGGAGACACTATATAGTGGGACGAAGTTTACACTTAAAAGCGACCATCAAAATCTACAATATTTGTTCACCCAAAGAGATTTAAATGCCAGGCAAAGGCGATGTGGTGAATTCCTAAGTGAATATGACTTCGGAATATCATACATTAAGGGAAAAGAAAATGTAGTAGCAGATGCTTTAAGCAAAAGACCTCGGATATTTTCTCTCATACCCATTAAAGTAGACTTAAGACAACGAGTACTGGATCATCTTATAAAAGACCGCTGGTATTTAAAGGTGAGAGCAAGTCTTGAGGGTAAAAGGGCAAAAGAACCTAAATTTGAGGGATATGAATTAGAAAACGATGGGATCTTACGATTCCATGGAAGGATGTATATTCCTGATGATAAAGATCTTCGAGATACCATCCTTGGGGAAGCCCACAGAGCAGTATATTGTGCTCATCCTAGAGTAGGGAAAATGTATTCAGATACCAAGAAACTCTTCTTTTGGTCAGGCATGAAGCGTGATATCATTCAATTTGTTGCAAAATGTTTGGAATGTCAGCAAGTAAAGGCAGATCATTGTCACCCAGCGGGCCTCTTACAACCCCACGACATTCCTATGCCTAAATGGGAGACCATTTCTATGGATTTTATCACTGGACTACCTCTTACTTCTCAAAGATACAATGCCATTTTGGTAGTGCTGGATAAATTAACAAAAAGCGCCCATTTCATTCCCGTAAGAGATACTTACGATGTTGCTGACGTAGCTCGAGTATTCATAAATGAAGTTATTAGGTTTCATGGAGTACCTAAGAAGATTATATCCGATAGAGATTCGCGATTCACTTCTATATTCTGGACTTCAATGCAAACAACCTTAGGTACTCAGCTAAATTTAAGCACTGCTTACCATCCTGAGACTAATGGGCAAACTGAAAGGGTAAATCAAGTACTTGAAGACATGTTGCGAATGTATGTTATGGATCAGCAATCACACTGGGAAAAGTACTTACCCTTAGTCGAATTCGCATACAACAACAATTACCACAGTTCGATTGGAATGCCTCCATTTGAAGCTTTATACGACAGACCTTGCAGAACACCGTTAAGTTGGGACAGGTTAGAAGATCAAGAGATAATAGGACCATAATTAATCCATGAAATGGAAGCACAGGCAAGACAAATTAGACAACGATTAAAGGAAACACAGGATAGACAACAGAGTTATGTTGATGCTCACAGAATTGATAGGAGGTATGAAGTAGGGGATCAGGTTTTCATCCGCATCAAACCAAATAAAAGTACTATTTGATTCAGAAAAGGGACAAAGTTGTCACCCCGATTTATTAGACCATTTAAAGTCGTGGAAAGAGTTGGACATGTTGCCTATCGTCTTGCCCTGCCACCTCACCTGCATAGAATTCATAATGTATTTCATGTTTCTGTATTAAGACATTATATAGTTGATCTATCTTATAACCTTCAATGGAAGGAATTGCAGGTATCGGACGAGGGAGTCATATCGGTCGAACCTTTACGTATTCTGGAATGTAGCGTTCGACAGCTCAGGAACCGCCTGGTGGACCAAGTTAAGGTCCAATGGGACAAGTATAGTCCTAGATCCGCAACTTGGGAAAAAGCAGAGGACATATGTCAAAGATACCCTAGACTATGTCAATTTTGAAGGACTTTAAACTATGTTTTGTATATATTTTACTTCACTGCAATCAGAGACCCAGAACCATTTTTGAACGATTATAAATAAACGTGAAATTTTGTTACATATTATATGTTTAACTTCTGCTGGTACATGGATACCAAAACGATATATGTGGTTCATTTTATTAATTATAGTTGTCAAAAGAAAGTTAAGCCAGTTAAAGGGTTTTACTTCTAATAGAAATTAAGATATTGTAAATTTGTTTTATTTTTACATGTCAATATGACCAATGGAATAGAACTCAGGAAATGAATACATTTTAGATGGAATTCAAAAGACATGCATAGAAAATGGTAAAAATATGTTATACTGTCGTATCATATGTGAATAATACATGAGTTATTTGAATATGCTGACGCACATTTTCCGAATGCATGAGTGAGTGTATAATTGCAGATGAAAGTATATGACCCAATTACCGGGATGACCACGTGATGACAGAACCTCAGAACAATTAAAGCTCCAAGTGATTCTATGATAGGGTGATTCTACTGTGAAGGGTGGAGGTGTTGCCCACCGTTTATCCTCCGAACCCTGGAGTCATGGGGGGACTGTGCGTGTCACGCTCCCCTAGACGTGTGATGATGACTGTCGGATGCCTACTGGGAATCAGGTCGGTATAGCCGACGCTGTCACCTTAGAGTCTATGAATGGTTAGGTCAGTAAAACTGATGCCATGGCATACTCCAGTAGAGGACGGATAGGATGGGAGCAGAAGAGATTAGGAAGGATAGGATGATCTCATAATAGTTTGGGAACCTGGATAGGGAAAGGCATGTCCTTTAAAAAAATAATAATAATAAAAAGAGAGAAAAACTCTCTAACTTCGGGACGAAGTTTTCTGAAGGGGGAGTGTATGTAACAACCCATCTCTAATTGCACATATTATGTGCCCCTGTATAAAAATAATAATACTAAAATATAATAATAAAGCAATAAAAATGATAATTATAAATAGAATAAAGATTTAGTATTGTATCAATAACTAATTAATTAATCTAAAGTTCTAAAGTTATATTAAAATAAACATAAATAAAAACTATATATTAGAAAATATATATATAATAATATATATATATAATAATATATAAGTACATATCAATATAATCAATTAATATTAAGCATGTCATATAACATAAAAGTGTTACTAATCAATTAATATTAAGCATGTCATATAACATAAAAGTGTTAATATATATATATGATGGTCAAACATTATAATACCTTCAATCTTACATATATCGACCATCGCATAAAAGAAAAAAACCTTAAGGAAGGCCGAACTGTCTGTACGGGAGGATGACTCACAGTTGGAGGACGCTGTCACCGCAAGAATAAGCGGTGGGGTCATGGGTGTACAGGGCGGCCACCGTTGAGCCCTGATTATAAAATCACCGAGATAGGGCTGAGAAGGGGACAGGAAAACGGAGAGTGGAGGGCAGGAGAACCAAGAAATCAGAAGTTCAAACCAGAGGGAACTTTACATTGATTTGAGGTTCTGGGCACGGGGGCAGTGAGCTTCGGTGAAGAAGCTTACTGGATTGGCTGGGAGGAATTGGTTTCCTGGTAATTGGATCAGAATAACCGCGGCATCATCAACTACATCGAAGCAGCAGCAGTTTAGGTAGGTGTTCGAAATTCCTTACAGTTACTGTATTTCTGTTCTGCTTATCACCTTATTTCAGTTCATGGTCTTTACATTATTGTTTAGGGAAGGCACTTTTCACGATATTCCTTTTTGCATCTAGAAAGTCACTTAATTAGTTGAAGTGGAGCTCCAATTAATTAGATAGATTATTGGTGTCTGCTTCCCAACAAGACTCTCTTTTTGATTTCATGTAGTTTGTTCACTATCAAACTGATTTTTGAGGTTGGGCATTGGGAAGTTGCCTGTGTTTTCTTCTTGGATTTTGTGCTGGATTCTCCTAGCTTAAACTTTGAATTTACAAAATGACCCTAATTCAGTCACCCTTTCACTAAAATCTTTTAGCTCTAAAGCTAGACCCATTAACGTGTTGATCACTTCGCACCTCATGTGTTTTTCCAACAGAGCACATTCATGCACTTCCTTGAGGTGCAATCATCAATGTTTGTGCCTTGAGTTCATCTTTTTGCTGAACTACTGTTAAACGATTTCTTGTTGGAGATTGTCACCTTCAAGATTGTCGTTCTTGGCCTTTGCTTTGGACACTCCACTTGTCTCGTCAATCCTTTACCTTTGCATATAACTTTTCTCCTTTTCTGATTAGCTAAAAGTCTATGCTTTGTCATAATCCATTTCTCCATCACCAATTGTGTATGTGGCGTGTTGACCCTGCCGCCTACACCTACCTACAAGTCAGTGATAAAATCCTTCAACCCCACAAGGTGTGGTTGGTGGCAGGGAACTCAGAGAAGGGGCTGTCACACTAATCCCAACTCTCTCCGTCTATAAGCTATCTCTTAGGTTAGCTAAGGGGGGTAGTCTCTAATGAAAAGTTAAGTTAAAAAGATGTGAGTTTCTAGGAGAATTGTTAGAGTTAAATAGATTATTTTTTAAATATTTATAAGCAAAAATGATATGAGAAATAACCATAAATACATAAGATAAGCATGAAATACATAAACAACTAGTGCCTTCAAAGTATTGCTTTTTAAGAAATGAAATCGTATTTGCTTAGAATGAAATGAAATGCTTTCAAATGGAAAGCCAAAATAACCTTGAAAAGTGAAACAATAAATTGTTAGCACAAGATATTATAAATGCTTTCAAGATGAATAACTCTACAAATCAAAGCATGGAAACTGTCTTGCTCAAAATGGTACAAAAATAACTCAAATGTTAGACCAAGATGATCACATGCAATTAAGTTTGCAACCCAAAACAATAGTACTTGAAAGTGAAATCAACCATTTATGACAATAATTAAATCACAAGATGAGTCAATTTCCAAGTACAAGAAAAATTAAACTTGTTGCAAAATTTAAAAGGAATTACAATGCTTGCATCCAAAGTGCCTCTTGAAAGAAGATTTGCATGTGAGACTTTAAACCATCAAGATAGCAAGAAATTTAAGAACTTTGCAAACAAAGCAAATATGACGAA
Source organism: Pinus taeda (assembly GCA_000404065.3). Lineage (NCBI taxonomy): Eukaryota > Viridiplantae > Streptophyta > Pinopsida > Pinales > Pinaceae > Pinus > Pinus taeda. The sequence continues at coordinate 46,398 of APFE031310669.1, forward strand.
ATGAGTTTTTGGTTTATTCTATTAATTAGTGCTAAGACAAAGTTACAATTGAACTCTAGTCCTCAGACCTCATCTTCGCCCAAATATTTGGATCTCACAATGAAGAATCAATAGAGGAAGAGGGTCCCTAAAAGTCTATTCAACCAACATAAGTTGGAGGTAAGTTTTAGTGAGGCTTGGGGCCTTCCTATAATAAAATGCCTAGATGAAGTGTAAATTGTGTTAATTCCCCAGATTAAACTAATGCTTCATGCAAATTCTTCAAAGAGAAATAGTTTGCAAAACTTAAGAGTGTATGCATGTGGGAATTTAAATACAAGGTTAGTAAAAATTTGCATGTAGAGTGAAATCTATTGATTTTTAGCATGCACAATATGAAATTAAAAGCTAGAAAGTTAAGAAAAACTAAAAGCAAGATTAGGCCACCCACAAGAATCCCTCCTCTAAACGAGGAAGGGGGGTGCCATGGGAAAAATCCAAACTCCCTCCAACGCTTTTTTTTTAAATATTTTATTAGCACTTAAAGCAAATAAAAATGCCTCTAAGAGGGCAACCCACAATACGAGAGAGATCTTTACAAAGATGAGACTAACAAAGCTATTCTCTCCCCAAAAAATATAACAACAACAAACTTGAAGATGAAAAAAACTCTCCAAAAGAGATTCACAAGGCTCAAAAGGCCCACAACCTCGATGAGTTTGCAACTCTCCCAAGTGCTTACGACCTTGCTAGAAATCAGTGTTTGTATAGCGTGGGGGGGTCTTGCATATACACGAGTGAGTAGTTTTCCAGAGCTTTTCCTCAAGCTCCTTGTTGCCCAATGCTCAAGCCTATGGGCTGCAAAACACAAAAAATTACCAATTGTCAATGTGAAATTAGAAACAAGAAACCAAAACTAAACATAGAATTTAATTTACAAAGTACTAGCTCAAGTAATGGGAGTGAACCCCCATACTTGCCTAGCTTTAGGAAACTTGGAGCGAAAAAATCGCTAAATCTTGGATCACTGTGACTCTAAGAGTGAGTTGTTCTAATTGAGATTTCTCCCACTTCCATATGGACTCCTACACACAATACAAAAATCTTTCCTACATACTTGAACACGTATTACTTTGCACAAAATTAGAACAATATAATGAATAAGATAAACCAAGCATTCCTCTTAAAATGAATTGGTAAGCTTATACCTGGAATACTCCTCTAAATCAATGATATGTACAAGATAGCTTACACACATCAATCCAAGCAATATGACAAGCATAAATTAATATTAATTCAACATGCAAAAGAAATTAAACACAATACCAGTAGTATGAAAGGACATCACCTCATAACGCCAAGAGAACACCAGCTAGATACCCCCAAAGTCTTGATTATATTAAGAAAGTATGCAAATACATAATGGCAGAGGTTCCTTAAGCCCAATAGCTTATTATATGATACAATATGAGAGCCCACGTCTCTATTATATAGAGAGTTGGGAGCAAATCCCAATGAAGAATGACAATGACAAATGGCATTGGAGCCATCCCAATGTAAAAGTGATTAAACAAGTGGCATGAGGTGATAATCCCAAAGAGAAATTCAAATTTGTTGAATGGAGCTCCAATGCCAAGTGTAAAAATCGAATTCTGGCAAGAGGACATCATTTTTTTTTTCTTCCCTTATGTGTCAAATTTGAATTTTATGATAGAATGACAAGTGTATATGGGTGGTAAACCCATGTGGGGACAATTTCCCATAAAAATCTCCACCAAATATTCTCCAAAATCTTCCCAAACGTGTATTAACTCCACAAATTCGAATTTCCAAGTAAGCAACTTTCTCCTTTAATGCCAGAAATTCAATTTTTTTTGAGCACGTCCTTTCCTTGATTTTAAGAGTTCACATCACCTTGAGACTTCACATTATTTCCACAATATTTAGCATATGTAGATATTTATTTTTCTCCATTTATTTAATTTCTAGCTTAATTAATTGTTAGATTTCCCACTAATCCTAAGAAAATAGGGTTTTGAGGGTTCAAAACACATTTTTAATCCCTTAAAGTGTATCATAGTAGAAATTTGAGGGTGAGAGGTACAAATTTCATTACTTATTAGAGAAGTTTTCTCCATAAAACTTCTCTAGACATCACTTATTACATTACAAATACAATTTTATTAGCGATTTCCGTAGTGTAGAAAATCTTAAAAATTAAAAAATGATTACTTAGACCTAACCAAATTCCATGAAATTTTTTGTGTGATCTAGTATGGTAATATACATCAACTTTAGACACTAAGATGTGTTAGGGGCTCAACCTTCCAACGGTCACCCCAGTGTTGGAATAAAACGTGAGTGAAAAAACCAAGAAAATTATCTGCCTTTGAAAAAGAAGGGATAATTAACCAGATAAAAAAACACTCCAAGGTGTACTCGTTCGCTGATCGAGTTTCAACATCCTAGGCCTGTTACAGATTCAAAAACTCATCATTACTAGTATCACTTACTACAATTTCCCGCAGGGTGTGGAATCTGGGTACAAGAAGGTTGATGAGAAGATAGAAGTAGAGTTAAAAAACTTTGTTGACTGATGATATATGATGGTACAAGTGTCATCTGGATCATCCTTGGACATGGAGTCTTCATATAATCATCAGGTGCCACTTCAGTGGTCAACACAGCGCAACTCCCTTAACAATTTTTTTTTTTTTTTCTCTTGTGATATTGTCTTCTATGATCAATGTCAAAAAGATATGACAAGACTTGACCACTCTCACGGGTTACTGTGGTGTTTGGAAGCCTGTGTGCAAGCTTATTATAATAAGTAATCTTTAGTTTGTCCATCTCTTGTACTTTATTAAATATGTTTTGCAGCTTTTTCCATTAAGTATTAGAAGAATTGCCATTATAATAGTTTAAATTTTCAACGCAGATGATGTAACAGTAAATTCTTGTTTTATCTTTGGCTAACATTAAAGCTTCATAGATATATATTTTTCATGTTGGGGGTGTTAATACTTCTTGCTATTTACAACTATGTCATTGAATTAAAATTTTTAAATCACATGGCTGGTATTTTACTCGAGTCCAATTAGACCTTAATCTCTAGCTTCAAACGGACTTGAAGAATTTGATGCTTTCCTTGCAGTTGGAACACAACATATGATGATTTGCTTGCAACCAACCAGCCTTTTCCACAACCTGTTCCATTACCTGTGAGTCTTCTCTGTAAATCTCATCTTTTTTTTTCTTCACAGCAGCCACTTTTATTATTACATGACAATATTGATCTTTTGTATAAATATTCCAACAGTAAAGGTTGAGTAACAAATGCTTAGAACAAGTCGGTATATTACTTGGACATGCATAATTAGACTTTACTGGACGCATTGCAGGAGATGATCGACTTTCTTGTGGATGTATGGCATGAAGAAGGGCTTTATGAGTAAATGTGATCCAATGAAGAATGATGGAAGAATCAGAATTTCTTAGCAGTAAAAGGCTTCACTTTTATTGTGATTTAGGGAAGCAATAGAAGTTCTTAGCACGGCGAGCTTACATTTCTATTGTGATTTAAGACTTTAAGTCCATGCTCATTGTATGCATGTTGAGTTTCCACAAATTTTATCAATAGAAACTCTGCCGTATTCAAACTTACAACTGTTTTACATCTTGTTTTGACATTAATGTATGTTTGAAAGTAAAGACTCTTGTCAGAATGATCTTTATTTTTCTGTTCAAAGGGGAAGAAACATTTCATGAACTCAGAAGTGACTGAAGCACAGATGTATGATCACCTTAGATCCTGAATCTATTTAAATTCCCTTGTGCACTTTGATCAATAAGCCTTCAATTCCTATTTCAGCTACAATGCCGGGAGTGTGCAGTGTCTTTTTTGTCAAAATCACCAACGACTTGCAAGTTACTCCTGGCTTTATTCTCAAATTCACCATTGGGTCAATCATCGGCTCAATTTCCAATCAGGTATAGTGATGGACGGCTCTTACAGATTCTGGGGTCTATCTATTTGCAAGCATCATCTATGTGCTTTTCTTACCTGGTCTCTCTACTTATCCTTTTTTCCTAGATGAAGAAGAATCCTTAGTAGTTTCTTCTTTATCATTATTGTAAAACAATCTCCAGTCAATTCAGATTCGTCTTAAGTGGGGTCCAACTAAAATTACCAATTCCTTCCTGGCTATGTCACTAGCCAGAGTTTTCTTATGATTATTTATGTACATGTTTCTTTATATCACGCTTTTGCACACCCTTCCAATTCTGTTCCGCCACGAGGATGTATTTGAGTGATCAAGTTAATAACATCTCAGGTCACTAAATGAAACATATTTATATGGTTGGTGGCTGAGGTCTTTATAGGAGTCCGTACTTGTGCACTATAAGATGGCATTATGCTGATTATTAATTTCTGTTATTAATGTGTGAAGAACCAGCAGCAATTTGTTTAGGGCTGCTTATAAATTTACGTTCAAATAATGTCAAGAAAATCATTATGAGCTGCTTTTGACCAGGTCGTTAGCACTGCTTGTTTATGATGAAATAGGCCATCATGGATGAAGATAGTATTGTGCAATAACAGTAGTTCATTATCCAGACCTCTTGTTCAACTATCTTGTAGTATTGTCTATGTGAATATGTTCCTTTGACTAATATATGAGAGGATTGTTATGATGTCTAACCAGCCCTACATGAAGCTTATTTTGTAATCAACATATCCAGTAGCTGTTGGCTTATACTTTCTTGGCATTAGCTTTATACATTTTGTAATTTTATTCCTTCAATAAATGTGCATGAGTGCAATAGTAACCACCCTAGATCCATCTTAAATCCAGATCTACTATGCGCCAAGAGAGATCAAATTGCTTTTCATTCTAAAAGAGGTTTGCACCTCAAGAGATTTGATCCATCTCTTCACTTGGTAGATCCAGAGTTAAGATGGATTTGGGTTGGTTATATTACTTCTTACATAAGAATACCATTGAAAAAACCATGGGTTGTCAAAATTTGGAGCCCAAAACTGTCAATGGTAAATTTGATTATTTTACCTCAATTTTATTTTTTAATTTGATTTTTTTTTTGTTTGTTTGTTTGTTTGTTTGTTTGTTTGTTTTAATTAAATGTAATTTGACAGAGCCAAAACGTTTAGATAACATAATAATATAACATGATACTATATCTCTTCTATACTGGGTTGGAAATGGCAATGCCAAAACTTAAATCGTAATTATTTAAAAAAAGGGTAATTCTGCCTCTAATAATAAGAGAGTATTAATGCCTGTTGTGCTTAGCTTGCCCTTTTTTAATACCATGGAGAAGATATTTGTTCATCTAATTGCATTACTCAACTGATTATAGTTAAGGTATTATCCTTCATTGTTTTGCATTCTTCTGAAACTAATTAGCATTCCTTCATTTTGGTAAATTTATCCTTTCAATCGATGTGCATGAGTGCAATATTAATAATTCAAGTATTAGGTCATCAATGTAAAATGGACCAAAATCGAGTTAGTTAATTCTTTTTAAAATAATTCTCCATCTAATAGAGAGTATCGATAGCGCTTATGCTGAGCTTGGCTTTGTTTATACGATGGAGAAGAAATTTATTCATCTAATTGCGTTCTTCAACGATCAATAGTTGTTCAACTGCCAGCTAGTTCAATAGCTGTTGTGCTTAGCTTGGATTTATTTATACCATGGAGTTTGTGAATCTAATTGCTTGTGAATCTAATTGCATTCTTCAACCGATCAATAGTTCAATTGCCAGCTATTGTGTTTTTATAGGTGAAAGAGTCAGCCTCACTCTGCAACCTATTGACAGCTTATTGCTAATGGTTGATGTTTATATGCTTAATTGTGAATGAACGATGAACCACTTTTTGTGTAGTTATGGTTGTATGTAAAATCGGCATCAAATCTTGGTTTGTGTTCGGTTGTTTCGTTTTTTAAAAGTTTAATTTCAGCATGTTTGTGTACATACATATATTTGTGTCCTTGGTGATTTGCACTTGGACCAAGTAAGTTCTCAGGATACATTTTAAGTCGATCTGAGAAGAGTAGTAAATGGAGAGTTGCCAAGGAATGCTACTTCGACATAGGTCCCAGATGGGATATTCCGATCCACAAGAAAGCCCAACTTGGAGCTGGTAACCAAGTGCGTGAGGCATTTTTGCAAGATGCATGGATAATTCAGTCAAATGCACAACATACGCATATTGTGAAAAGAATCTACGAATAAATGTCTTGACCGGGAGGATCTCGTGGTTAATTTGGTTGGCTGTCTAGGCAATCTAGGTGATGACAGGTACATAGTAAGATGTTTGGATCATGGATATGGAGCATTGATGTTGGTTAGTCGGTGCAATTTATGATGACGGTATATGAGGATGATGTTGAAGTGACTGTGATGCTGAGGTGACATTAGACACAATGGCTTGTACGAAGGTGGAAAACATGATTTGTTTTTGTGATTTTTTAATTGGTTACTATCCAAATTTGTCTAGAGAATAATTGGAAAAAAAGAAAAAAGAGAATTTGGATTGATGAAATTGTTAATTTTTAATAAAAAAATAGATTCACCACTTTTGAATACCTCATTGCAATAATGATTGTGTAACGTTAGCATTGGATATTTGTAATTCTATCCATCCAAAATTATTTTTATTATATTTTAGATAAATTGTTGCTTTCCTTCCCATTATTTTGAATGGCCATAAAGCGGCCAATTCAAAGCACATTTAGACTATGGCAACACATAGTGCCAAAGCATTAATGACTTACCTTAATCATCATATTGTTATATTGTGTAAATTTTAGGTATGTTCTATGTTGAGAGAAATTTATATCAATTTTTCACATTAACTCTATGTCAATTCTAGATTAGCAATCACATTTAGCATGATAGTAAAATGCATATAAAACATAAACATAAATTGTAGAAGACAAGCCAAGCCAAGAGGACACAAGATGTGGCGCCAACTAGGGACAAACCCCAATATTGGGAAACCTTTGATCAATTCTTCTTATATGTTCTTCAATAGTTTAGTAGAGAGAGATAGTACATATACATTAGAAACGTGTTGAAACCCTTGATCAAATTCTTTTTATATGTTCTTCAATAGTTTAGCAGAAAGAGATAGTACATATACATTAGAAGCATGCTATGAACTTAAAATTCATAACAATTAATTAAAATATCAGAACATTAAAATATTATTTAAATAAATACATTAGTAGTTGTAATCAATTAATTAACAGATAATTAGCTAAAATGAAGAGACATTAGTCCCCAAAGGACATGTCACTTTGATTAAACATGGCCAGTCAAT
>APFE031310678.1:9231-25509 GCA_000404065.3 Pinus taeda
CCCCCAAATTTCCCAAAAAACGTCGTTTAGGGCCTCAAAACGGCTCCGGAAGTTCAGGACCCGAAAAACTACTAAAAATAGTAAACTGTGCTACAATTACGGAAATTGAAAAACTGAAAGAGACAGTTGCAGGGGTCCAAATGGGATAGGTGGGTGGCCACCAACATCCACCTGGATCAGTCCTTTTTTCAGCCATTGTGCTACAACCCTAGCTTATTAGCATTGCCTTACTTTTACACTTTTGGCTTTCTTTTTTATTTCTTGAGTGTGTTTGTCTTTTTGGTTTTGTTTTCCTAGATTTGAGACTTTTGAATTGCTTGGTGTTCTATCTTGGGGACTTTTCTTTGGCCTTGTTTTTGGGTCAACATATTTATAAATTTTGGATTTGTTTCATTTAATAATTTAGTGATAGGTGCATTATAATAGCCATTGGTGTGTTGTGAAAAAATCTTACCCTCATGTAGTTAGCATTCATCGAAGTGAAAAAGAATAATTTTCATATAATTGCATTAGGGTTACTAAGAAGAGTCATTCACACCATCTAAGTTTCATGCTACATCCCAACTATGTAAACAATAACCACTTAAAATTAACATGATAATAAAAGAAACTAGACTCATATTTTTCTTTTACTGGTAGTACACCAACACTAGCTTAGGCTAGGATCTTGGAGATAGGTTTGTGAGTTAACTGCTCCAAGACTACAAAATAAACTTAGCAACTTGTGGTAGGGAAACAAATCCACTTGCAGTAGCATAGTATGGGAAGCCCTTCTAACAAGATGGTTAAGAGCAAGGTCACACTTCGGCTGGGAGAGGTGACATGACCCATTTCACTTTGTTTTGGGTGGAATGATATTGCGGAATTTGCACACATAAAAATGGTGTTATTAGAATTTTTTTGTAGAACTTGGGGGCCACTTGGGAGGAAAATTGAAACTATCAAGGGGGGTTTTGTATTATCTCTTTTGGTTAAGTGTCTTGCCCTTGTGTGTGAATTTGGCTTACTACTATACCCTTAGGACCCCCATAGGATGTGTTATTTTCAGTGATAACCATAGTGCCCTATCATTTAGGCTTCTGACATAGGTGCAGGGCCAGGGTCATCTTCACTATACCTAGGGAAGATATTAGTCATACTCTCTCATTCCTATCGGGGGGTGCCTCTTGACTAATAAGGGGACTTGGCATAAGTTCATAGCTAAAAGGGTTGGGAAGCAAGTCACTAGTATAATTGTTACACCACCAACTTCTTTGTATTTTGGTTGGCATGAGATTTTCTTTTAGGACATTTCTAGTGTGTGTTGTTTAGTGTGAGTTAGTAGTATTGGCCTTAGGGCACTTCCACTAAATTTATTGTGTTAATTTATAGTTTTTCACTCTAGATAAATATAGTCATCATCAGTCACATTGTCTTCACAGTTTACCTCCTGAACGAGGTGGACTTGCCACTCCTGCATGGAGAGTGCCTATTGGTGCTGAAGACCCTAACCAACACATAATTTTGGAATCTATACCTAGTCCTTCTCATAGTGATATGATTTCTATTGAAACATTGGAAGGTGATTTTGTTTCTCCTACCAATCCACCTTTGAACAATCCACTAGGCCCTGAGTTGTTGCGACTAAACTGTGATGGTTCAACACTTTCTTATACCTTTTTACCATTGTCAATTATATATCATATGGTGGAGTTTGATACATTTTTACCTTCTCCATCAACCATGTCATCATTTCTGCTTCTTAGTGGGGCCATACCTACTACTCCATATACAACTCTTAGATATTCTTGGGGCATCCCACAAGTTTCATCTATAGCTCCTACACATTTCTCAAATTTTTCCATTCTTACTCTTTTCTCTATGCTAAACATGGTTATTTATCCTACTCAGCAAGTCAAGATTCTTTTCATCTAACTTTGCTCAACCAACAATTCTTGTTCCTCAGTTAGGTGTGGTTACTTCTGGAAATGTGTGTTTGGGGGGGGAGGTTCATCCGTTTCTCATAGCCAGCCTAGGGGAACTGTCACTTATAGTATATCACAAGGTTGACACAATTTGTTATTTGGAGGGGTGCCACCTTCCAACATGTTTTCTGGAGTGCCTAATTTACAAGGGGGCAACCCTGCTACTAGTATCGTCACCTCTATGAGTCAGCCTTCTTATGTCAGTGCTACCACTTAGGCCAATCCACCCTTTCCTCCTGGCTACAACCCTGTTAGACATGACCTTGGGGTCCATTGCTCTATGGGGGAAATTACCCTGGGGGAAAACTCATTTTACCAATTATGTTGGCCCACATGCTTTATATGCTGGGATGAATCCTTACCAAGGTTAACAACCATTACATCAAAATACTTATATAGGGGGACCTCAAGGTTGGTAGGGTAGTTCTCCTGCCCATGACACATTCCATCAACTTGATAATGCATTTCTATCTTCTCTTAGTTTACCAAATTTGGCTGAGTTGACCAACGACCCCATTAGACATGATCCTGGGTGGCTACCTATGCCTGCAAAATTTCCTTCTAACATAGCCAAATTTGAAGGAAAGCTTGGGGAGAATCTGTCTACTCACATTGCCACTTATCACCTATGGTGTTCATCCAACTCTTTATTAGACGATTCGCTTAAGCTTTGCTTGTTCCAACGGATTTTGACTAGGGATGCTACCAAATGGTACATTGAATTGGACACAACATCCTATAGTGATGTTTCCTCTTTAGCTAAATTTTTTTTGACACACTTTCAGTTGCCTACACGGTACGATATCGATTCTGATCTCTTGTTAAACTTTAAACAAGATGTTGCCACGTTGATTTCTGATTATATTCACGAGTGGCATCATCACAAGAGGTTGGTGAGAACCAAGCTTCCTGATGATATTTTATGGAAATGGTTCATTCGATCCGTAAGACCCCATATTTCCAAAGATGTCTCCATGTTTAGGGATATTAGTAAGGAGAAAACTATCTAAGCTGCAAAAACAACTAGATTTGATTTATTTAGAGTAAGACATGCTTTATCAAGTACTGGCTAATGCTCCTAGGCCTTCCATTGACCCACCAAAATCTACTCCTGGTCCATATGTTGATGGTGTGATTGGCTCCATTTCTGATTCCTTGAGCCAACTTGCTGCTCAACTTGGGCACTTGACCATTACATCACAAGCCCCAGAAGGTGTGTATGTATCTATTAAAGAACCTTCTTCTAAGTAGTCCACTGATGTTCTCATAGTGAAGTCCACACAACCTAAGAACAACCAACAAACTAGTGGTAAAAGGAATAAGAAGAAAAAACAGAAAAATCAAACTTCTTAGAACTCTAAACTAAATCCTCAGAATCAGGGGGAAGGGGCACTAGTAAGCATCGTCAAAATATTAAATTCCCTTATAAAATTTGTTGAGTGGAACATATTACCCATGAATTCCCTCAGATGGTTGAAGTTCATAGGCTCCTTTCCCCACTACAATCTACCCACTAGCCTACTATTTTAACTCATCCATTTCCTACACAACTGCAACAAAAAATAGTTTCCCAACCTCCTCCACATCCGCAAGGGGGAAATGAGGGACCATTCTTAAATCCTACCAATAGTTTGTTTGTCTTTATGTGCAAAGAAGGCATTAATGTGACCACGCTAGCTCAATCATATGATGTTCATGAGTCAATTTATTCTTTTAAGGACTCACCCACTCCACCTCCTTCCACTGGACATCTCATGTTAGATAATCCCGTGGAACTAGTTTACCACCCACCCAAGGGTGTCATTCATAAAATAACACATAATCCTTCTACATGGGACACTCAACACTATAGTATTCTTGAAGATATTTCTGAGGCTCCTTGTGCCATGTCTACCTTGGAGGTATTGCAAAGTTGTCCTGAGCAATGCAAGGCCTTGTTGTCTACAATTGGTGGAGTTGATCCTTCTCACTCAAATATCATCACCTTTAATGTTGACAATATTTCATTTCGAATTTCCCACTATATTTCTTTTCCAATTACTATGCGTACTTTCCATAAGAATATTCATGGGACTTTGGTGGATAAAGGCTCTTGCACTTGTGTCATGTCGACATCTTGCTGGAAGGCTCTTAAGTCTCTAATGCTCACCATGTCCAACCCTACCCTTGAAGCCTTTGATGGACATAATTTTTTGCATAAGGGGGTTCTTCCCAAGTTTTCCATTGAGTTAGGAGAAAGAACTGTCTATGTCGATGTTGAAGTTGTCGACACTACTTTGGAATATAACCTGCTCCTTAGTCGTAGTTGGTTCTATGGAATGACCACAATTGTATCGTATGTGTTTCATGTCCTTTTCTTTCCTCATGACTATTATGTTCCATCGGTCCAAATTGCCACTACAGGGAATTAAATACTACTTATCTTTTCAGTTTCAAAGTGTTGGTGCAAGGCTACTAAAAATTTCATCCCTTATGGGTAATTTTACTCAATCATCACTATTGAGTCACGAAAATGGTATGTAGTTACTATTAATCTCATCATCCTTTTCCTTTATTCTTATCTTCTCTATATCCTAATGCGGTAATATGTTGAGAAATTATGGTAAGAAATGAAGGAATTATCGCGGTTATGATTTAGCTAATTATTACCCTTCTTTATGCAGGAAAACAACAAAAGGGGCAATTGTTGTTCCCTAACGAAGGGACAACAAAAGTCAACAAGTAGAGATAGGAACATGGTAGTTAAGGACAAGGCTAAAGATGAATCAGGAGGATTAGTGCGAGGAAGGAAAGGATGTCTGAAGTTGGAAATTGGTTGTGAATAACTGAGGATCGGGAGATCCTGTGGGATCACATTTATCATTTATCTTTTACCCTTTCTAATTATGAAAGGAGATGATTGTAAGAAGAAAGGGGGGAGGGGAGAAGCTATGTTATTATTGAATTTGTAATTTTAATTACAGACTATCATTGTTGAGAGAACACGGTTATATTGTAATGCTACTTACATTCGATGATTAATACATAAGTGAATTTGTTGTTCCCTCATGTTATCTGAAGTAACTTAGCAGTGTTCATTGGTGGCTAATGGCCTAGCCTCTGGTGCATTTAATTGCTTTCTTTGTGTCATACATTTCCAATTCTCGCAAGTGTGATGGTTTGATAGTGTTCTTGCTCTATGTGATTTTATCTCTTTCACTATTTGTTGTTTTCCGGTGTTGACATAATATCTTTGCTTTATATGACTTACAATATTGTCATTGATTCAATTCACTTTCATTTTGGATTGAGTTACTTAGATAAATATTCCACTTGATTTAATCAACTGTAAAGAGTATTAACTATTATTTTTGGACTCTCAGATTGATATCATTGTTTTTTAGATTATTTACTGAAGATTGGGTTTGATTTAGATTAAATCAGTTCAGAGGAGACGCGTTATTGCTACTGTACTCTCAGCTGATGTCATTGCTAGTCAAATTTCTTGAGTAAGGATTGATTATGATTTCGGTAGAAGATTGACTCTTGAAGTTTAGATGTTATATTCCCTTTAATAATTGCAATTGAAGTTTATTAGATGCATCCATTTACTCTTGTATTTAAATATCTATACTACAATCTAGGAAACATTACTCTCTGAATTAATAGCAGTCACATACTGTGTACAGTCTTGAAATAAGAGGACTTTATTGGGTTGATAATTAATGTGGGATAATTAAGAGTTTTAAAAGACACCTTTTATCAGCCAAAATTTTGGTGTCGTTGCTGGGGAGAGTGTAGCCATTTACAAAGAGTGATGTACATATGATAATTGTTTTTGAGGAAGAATTGGGTATTGAAAATGGAAGGTAGGAACCTACATAATGAGCAAGTAAAGTGCTTGCTCCTCTGCCCACTTTTCAGCACAATTATAGAAAACTAGAGTAGGTATTTGATTCCTATCTGTTGAGAGAGAACTGGGTATTAAAAATGGAAGGTAAGAACCTACGGATGGAGCAAGCAAAATGCCTCCTTCCCCACTTGATTTCTGGCAGAGTTGTTAGGAACTTAGGGTAGAGATAAACATTTGAATTTTCTGCATGAATGACTAAGAAGAAAAGACCTGAAAACAATCAAATTCCACTACCCAAAACTGAAAAATCTAAGGGACTGGTGACCCCTGGACAATCAGCTTTCATAGATGACATCTTAAATAAAGTTGAATCTCAGCCATCAGTAGGTCCTCGAACAGTTGCTTCCAAACAACCTATTGTCTCCCTTCGGGCCATAGTCTCACCATCTATAGCCTACATTGAGGTCCATAGTAAAATAGAAGGAACTGAGTAGAGTTTTCAATATATTGAAAATTCATGCCCAAGTCCCTCACAAGAAGGGAATTCTTGTAATATTTGTGAAGGAGGAGGAGAAACAGGGGAAATAGGGGAACCAAGATCCACTCAGGGAATAATTCAGCAAGGAACACTCAGTATTCTAGACCAAGCGAGTGTTGTTAAGATCATTCCCACCCCTTCTAATCACCCTCGGAATAACCTTCTAGAGATCCCAAAAGGGTACTAGCATATATTTGATCAAATGGCCAACAACTCACAAGCACCCTAGACCTATACAGTACAGTATCCCATCGTTGACACAGCTGTCAATACACCCATGAAAGCTAACCCTCTACAAAATATTCCCACCTTTCATGGACTCACATAAGAGGATCCAAATGCATTTTTGTTTTAATTTGATGTGTTATGTCAAGGTTATGATTATAGCACCGACCCCCAGAAACTAAAGTTGTTTCCCTCTACGTTAAAAGGAGCAGCCCTGCGTTGGTTTATGGGACTAGGTGGAGGCACAATAAATGATTGGGATCAAATGAAAACCACTTTCCTTAAAAAATATCAGGACTATTACATATCTAGGGAATTGAAAGATGAAATATTCCAAATGGTGGTAAGACCTAGTGAAATGTTTGAAGAAAATGTGGAATGTTTTCAATATAACCTTGAGCGGTCTCCTTATGCAACTCTGCCCTTGCCTGATAATGTGCTAAAAACTACATTGATTAAAGGAATGAAAGACCAATGGATAGAGACATTAAATATTATGGGTAAAGGTGATATATATCAAGAAGACTATGCTAACATTATTAATTTGTGTATCAGGTCCTCAAGAGGCATTACAAGATTGAAACTAGCAGAATGCAACATGACCACCAAGGACAACAAAATCTCTGGTGGGAGCATTACTCGTGCAGAAATCGACAACCTACTAGAGGATTTCAAAATAGATATCTTGTGAATTTTGACGACGTAATTAGACATCATGCAAGCCAAGCAGAAGCATGCTAAAGCATAGCAAAACTTGGTGATATTTTATCCTAGATGCAGGAAAAAGCATAGTCATAAAGAATGCCCGCTGGATATGATACAAACCTATGCCATATGTACTAAAGATCATGCCATAGAAAGCTTCCCATCACTCCCAGGGTTAAAAGAAGTCTATAAGGATGCAAAACAAGAAACGGAACCAGTCTACCTACTAAGTCAACGTCGCCAATGGCAAGCGTGACAAATTGGTACTCCTACTAACCCATCTTCTTTCTTTCAACCTTCAGAATACAATTCACAACAATACCCAGGAGCTATGTGGTAGAACTAGCCACCTTTTCCTAATTGGTCACAACAACCATTCTCTATGCCACCTTGGTCCAACCAATCAAATCAAAACAACAATTGGCCAAATTCCTCTTACTTCCCACCATTCTGGCAGAATAATGCATATCCATCTCAATGGCCACCCGCCACTTCACAAAACCAAAATTGGCAGTCAAGATAGCAAAGACCTACAAAACAGCCAGCAAGAACAATCCCCCTACCTCAACCTACACTACCATCACCCTATGCATTGCAACAGAACCCTCAGACTAACCTACGATCATAGCTCCCAACCTAGCCCAACCCGAACCTCAACAATAGACCAGTCGAATCTGTGCAAATTATTGAAAGACCAGATCCAAAAACTGATTTGAGGGAGTGTAATGAGCTTAAATTAAGGTCTAGATGGATAATAGAGTCATATGGGGATAAAAATATACAAATTGAAGATCTGTTACCTGTAGAACAAGCACCACAAGTGGAGAATACGGTTAAACAAAAAATTCATGATCAAACTATCACCTCTCCTCCACCATTCCCAGAAAGATTAATTATACCCTGCTCAATCAAATATCCCAATTTTGATCATCTGGGAGAATTAAAAAAATTGTGTGTAAAAATACCTCTCCTCCAGGCTATTTAGGACATTCCAGTTTATGCAAAAACTATTAAGGAATTTTGTATGAAAAAGCCGAAGAGGAAAATAAAAACAACCCCAACTATCCATGTAGTCAGAACTTTGTATGATTTATTATCAGGCAGAGAAACACCAATAAAATATGAGGACCCAGGAAACCCTATAGTCATGACACAAATAAATGAATGCTCCTTCCCCAATGCATTAGTTGACCTAGGTGCAGCCATCAATATTCTCACAAAAACAACCCGTCAAAAACTTGGCATTACATCCTTGGATCTAACCACAACCTTGCTGGAACTGGCTGACCGATCAATAGTCAAACCAGAAGGCACATTACAGGATGTAATGGTATCTATAGATTCTTGGGAATACACAATAGATTTTTTGATCATCAATCCTAGAAACTGGCTAGATGAACATCCCCTAATTCTAGGAAGACCTTGGTTAGCAACCGTAGATGCTTACATAAGTTGTCGAACAGGAAACATGACTATAGCAAGAGGAAGTAATGTGAAGAATTTAGCCTTATATCCTCTAGCTTAGCCAAGTTTAAAAATAATAAAAGCTAGAAAACGACCTGTATCATATTTAATTGAAAACAATCGATCACCGCTAACTATAGAAGATGCTCTTGAATTTAAGGATCAAACAGAAGATGACATCATTAACACTTACATTAATCAACCAGATTCTGTATCCAATCCAAAATGTCACATGATCGAAGCAGCCCTGGATAATGAAATTGAAGAAGATCCCTTAAAAGATATTAATGACCAGTCAATACCAACAACTTTTGTTTATATTAGCAAAACCATAGTAATTGAGCCAGGGAAAGTCCTAAATATCAAGAAAAACCTGACTGATGACCAGAAGTAGAGGCTTGTTCGACTTCTGAGAAAATATAAAGAGGCTTTCGCATGGGATTACCCAGACATGAAAGGGATCGATCCCAAATTGTACATGCACCACATCTATACAGAGAAAGATGCGAAGCCCATTCAACAACCTCAATGGAGGTTAAACCCTCACCTTAATGATATTGTTAAAGACGAACTACAAAAATTGTTAGACGTAAATTTCATTTATCCTATATCTGATAGAAAATGGGTTTCTCTGTTAGTTGTGGTGCCTAAAAAGAATGGAAAGTGGCATATATGTGTTGATTATAGAGAGCTTAATAAAGCAACCCAAAAAGATCATTTCCCCCTTCCGTTCATTGACTAGGTCTTGGACACATTAGCGGGAAAAAAATTCTTTTCTTTCCTAGATGACTTCAGCGGTTACAATCAAATTCAAATTGCCCCTGAAGACCAGGATAAGACTACCATTACCTGCCCTTGGTGGACATTTTCTTACAGGGTCTTACCTTTCAGACTGTGCAATGCACCTGCCACATTCCAGAGGGTTATACTCAGCATTGTTTTAGACTTGATAAATGAGGGGCTTGAGGTGTACATGGATGACCTTACACCCTACAGGGATGAGTTTGAGCCGACATTACAAACACTAGATAAAGTTATGCAAAGATGCATTGCTACTAGGCTCTGTTTAAGCCATGAAAAATGCCACATGATGATGACCGAGGGCCTAATCCTGGGCCACTACATCTCAATAGCTGGAATTCAGGTAGATCCAACAAAAATTCAGATAATTCTCTTAATACCTACCCCCTCCATGCAAACTGAGGTACGTAGTTTCTTGGGATTTTCTGGATATTATAGAAGATTTATAGGGAATTTCTCTCAAATTTCTAAACCATTATATGCATTAACAGGAAATATCAATTTCATATGGATTGACAAATGTGACATTGCTTTTGAAGATTTAAAATGGCTAGTATCAACAACCCCAGTATTACGGGGCCAAAACTAGGATTTTCCATTCCAGATTTCATCATATGCTTCAGATACGACTATTGGAGTAGTTCTCAGCCAGGAGGAAGATAAGAAACCTTATGCAATATATTACATCAACAAAAATCTATCCCCGACTGAGTTGAATTACACTGTGACCAAAAAGGAATTTATGGCTGTCATCTATGCTATTAATAAATTCAGACATTATATAACAAGATACCTTGTGGTTTTGTATACTAATCACTCTGCTATTAAATATCTAGCTAATAAACCTGTTACAAATGGAAGAGTGAAAAGATGGTTGATCCTTTTGCAAGAATTTGACATAACAATCAAAGATCGACCAGGAAAGGAAAATCTAGTAGCAAACTTTCTTTCACGTATGCCAAAGATAGACCACTCGGCAGTATTAGAAGACCAATCCCCTGATGAGCACTTATTTGTTGTAACCATGAAAACATCGTGGTACGTAGATGTCGCAAACTACCTAACAGTGGGAAAATTACCCAAGCACATGACGCCCAATGAAAAAAAACAAATAGTACAGCATAACACTCTATTCTCTTGGATTAGAGGATATTTATTTCATACAGAAGCCAATATGCATATTCAAAGATGTGTCAGGGAAGAAAAAATCTTCGATATCCTGAAATCTTGCCACAATGGGCCTCACGGTGGACATTTTGCAAACATCGAGATTGGTCACAAAGTATTACAGATGGGCTATTATTGGCCCACCATTTTTAAGGACGCAAGAAGTTTGTCTAGGCATGCAATAGTTGCTAAAGAATGGGATGCCCTGGGCAGTCTGATGAGATGCCCCTGCATCTGCAGTTAGTCATTGAACCTTTTGAACAATGGGTGTTGGATTTCATTGGTCTAATAAACTGATCATCTAATCAAAAGACATATATACTAGTCACAACAAAATATGTGACTAAATGGGTGGAGGAAGAAGAATTACCAAGGGCAACGGAGGACTCATTAATCCACTTTCTTTTCCAACTTTTCATGTGGTATGGCTTGCCTAGAGAAATAATCACGGATGAAGGGCCACAATTTGTAGGCCACAAGATTGTTGCGACATTAAAAAATCATCATATCATGCACAAAATCACAACTCCATACCACTCGCAGGCAAATGGCCAGGTAGAAAGCACCAATAAAATAATCGAGGCAATAATCACAAAGACAGTCGCATCACATAGACATGACTGGGCTACCCAATTGCTAGAAACCCTATGGGCAGACCGCATGACATGGAGAAATACCATGGGATATTCCCCATATCAACTAGTGTTTGGAAAAGAACCTATCTTCCCAATCAAATTTGAAATCGAGACATTGAGGATAGCTCAGGAAGTAGGCTTGGACTTAAATGAAGCACAAATTAATAGGCTACATCAAATCAATGAACTGGATGAAATCCATCTATCAGCTCTTCAACATACTACACTGATCAAACAACAAAGAGAAAAATGGCATGATGCCCTTATCAAGAAGAAGATCTTCCATGAAGGTGATTGGGCACTTCTGTATGATTCTAGGTTCCAGGATTTCACGTGAAAACTCCAGACCAGATGGTTAGGCCCCTATGAGATACAAGAGGTGCATGATAATTGCACCCTCACATTAGCCACCATTGATGGGTCTGGCTACTCTTTTAAAGAAAATGGACATCGAGTACACCTCTATCACAAATCGCTTACTAGGGAGTCCTTTTGCCAACAGTTACGGGAAGATTCCAATATACAAATTCTTGCTGAGGAGGGCAACCCATCCACAACATTGGTCCACTACAGATTTTTTTTTTTTTTGAAATTTGTACATAAATTTCCCTTTCTGTTTGATTGAATTTGCTAGTATAACAAATTGTATATAAGTTTGTTTTTTCTATATTTTTCCTTTACTTTTCCCTCTAAGGAACATCCGTTGTTCTTCTAAGGAACAACAATTTCGTGTGCAATTTTTTCTTTTTTGTCGTTCCTGACAAGGAATAGTCGTTGTTCCCTCTAAGGAACAACTGTTGTTCCCTCTGAGGAACAACCATTGTTCCCTTAAGGAATGATAATTTTGGTGTGTAATTTTTTTCTTCTTGTTGTTCCTTCTAAGGAACAATCATTGTTCCCTCTAAGGAACAACAAATTCGTGCGCACTTTTTTGTTGTTCCTTAGAGGGAATTTTTTGTTGTTCCCTCTAAGGAACATCAATTTTCATATGTATTTTCTTTGTTGTTCCCTACAGGGAATAACTACCATTCCCTCTAAGGAACAACACCTTTTTGAGTGTCTTTCCTTATTGTTCCCTATAAGGAACAACACTTTTTGTGTGAGGTTTTCTTTTGTTGTTTCCTTTAGGAAATAGCACTTTGTGAATATTTGTTTGAGAACACGCTTTCTTTCCTTTGCTCACTCTTTATGATCCTCTATAGGGCACAAGTGTACAAATATATATGTAAGGATACAAATCTGAAGTTTACTTGATCAAGCAAATATATTGAATATTATCATCTTTAACAAGATTGCTTTGTATTGATCGAAAAAGAAAGGACATAACCATATATATCACTTCATTGTCCTCATCTCCACTATAAATCAAATTGATCGATTATTTGTACCATGTTGGTTCTCCCCTAACCCCTATAATTCTCTCTATTTATTATCATCAAATAAGGTTAAGGGCATACATTTTTTCTATTGATATATTCAGACTTATTCTGCCATCCCTACTCCTAAGGAGTGTTGAGCCACCCTCTACATATAAATAGGAATTATTATATATATATATATATATATAAACATATACATACATTTACTAACAATTCTATGATTTCTACAGATGGAGGACACGTGGTCTCATCATGAGCTAGCCTACCATGATCATAAGGAAGTAGCGAAGTGGCATTCCCACTATGGCCACCACACCAGGGATATGATCTAATGGATGCAACAAGAAATAAAAGTCCTTGGAACAGAAGGTCTAATTACGAGCCGACCTGCCCACCTTTCACTCCTTCCCAGTGAATGGCAATGTGTTCAGGTGGTTACCAAGCTAGCACATTGGTCTCTACTCTAATATCATAATGCACTTCCCCAATTATACATAGAGGACCACGGTTCCATAGGGTTAGAAAGCAACTTTGTCAAGGCTATAGACGTCTGCAAGCAACAGAAACTCTGCTGATGGTATTGAAGTCATATTTTCAACATTAATAGTTATTATAATTCCATTTTCTTATATTTTATCTTTACTACAGAGAGATTATGTTCCTAATTTATTTTGAACCTTTATGCACGCGATATCTTTTAAAAACCAGTCATAATATCTTTAAGTGGAATGATGACAGTAAAGTATTTTTCCTGTGCTAGTTGTTATTTTTCCTTTTCAAATCACCTCACAACATCTCCTCACTTATTGATAATTCTCGTTATATGCATTGATTTCATCACTCTAATATCTTTTGGGATCCTTTCATTAATATGTGTACCTTGCCACTTTCATCACCCATGTACTTCGCTGCCAGCACATTATCCCTTCACTCATTTGGTTGAAGGCAACCTATTATTTCAAAGGGTGGCAAGGAGCAATGTACAATGTACTTATGCATGTGTGTCAGCTATTTGTTTGATTTTGTAGGGCAATATGACATTCCATGATCACGGATCATGTGGTATAATAACAATTCCTAGATAACAGTATTTATGCTTGTATAGTATCATTCGATATAATTGATGATCCCCAAAAATGGATAATTATATGGGCTCATTCAACCTTTTAATTCGACTTAATCCACCATTATCATTAGTTTATTGCATGTTTTTGATTATATTTATGCTAATAGAGTGAATTGGGTTAGTCATTATGCCAACAAGTCTAATGGGTGCTTTGTGCATATTTTTAGTCAACTTTGAGACAAAATCAAAGGTTTTAATGAGCACTTGGCAGCCAAATTCATGGAAGAACAAGGGAGAGGACTTTTAGGAAGATGTCCCCTTCATTTATGGGCTTTTACCTTGAATTCTCCACCATCAAATTGGAGTTCAAGGGCCACCAAATCGATTATCACAAGGGCAACCAAGCAAGTCAAGTAGGACTGCTGTTAACTACAAGTTTTGGCAGCCAAGTCCCTAAAGTTTAGGAGGACTATTGGGGCCCTCAATTTGTATAAATAAGAAGTCTTAGGGCCTCATTTTGGTTAGCCAGTAGTTAGTCACATTGTAGGTAGAAGTTAGCTAGTTTGTAGTTCAGTTTTAGTCATTTTTTAGGCAGTAGTTTAGCTCTATATTTCTGCACATTTTCAAGTTTTCCTTGTAGATAGTTTTTGGAATGTAACTATTATTTTGATCAATAAAGATTAATCCAGCTTTGCACCAGCTTTAATCTCTCTTAGGAGGATGTAGCTCTTGGGGTAGGGGCTATCTCAAGTGCCCAGTACCTCCTTTGTTTACTTTTATGTGTTTTTGCTGCATACTTAGAATAAAATCTGCTATTTAGATTTAAATCTTGTTTTGTTATTTAGAGTGTTGTTGATGATTAAAAAGGATTTTCATGTTCAGATTTGGTTGATAGGTTAATCACAGGGAAGATCTTCAAGAAAAGGCCATCAAGCACCTCTGATCTCACCTCTCCCTCAGTGGGATCGTGAGCTAGGACAAAGGTGACCTTGCTGCCACCAAAAACACCGTCTTTGCTTCACCATGCAAGTATTAGTGTTGGATTCTTAGTCGTCGAAATTGATATCAGTTTTGATGGCATGATTAGGTTTATGATTGCTTAGTTGCATAGTTATTTCATCTTATTTCATTGCAAATAAACTTTTGTTCCATTTCTTTGCTGTTATCTAGGTTAGAATAGGCTAAAGTAGATAGGTCTTTGATTTTCCAAGCCCTTGTTTGTGTCATTTGAAAAGTAACTTGCAGAGCGCCTATCATACTTCTCCATCTGCCCATACTCCATCCAAACTACCTGCTTCATCCTCCATTTTAGATCCTTGCCTTACCTTTGCCACGTTCCCTCATGTTGACCTACTTTCCATATTATTGTGTAGCATTGACTTATCTCTCCTTGAACAAATCCAATCGTCCTTATCACTCCTCAGCTCCATCCACCAAAACTTGGAGCTTTTCACACCATTATCTCACCTCCATACCCACTCCATTTTTATCCCTCCATCCATCCTCCAAAATCCCATTTCTGAACATCCTGTAGAAATTTATGAACATCCTGTAGAAATTTCTGAACATCTTGTAGAACGCCTGCAGACTTCCTGTAGAAGCTCACAAATGAGGTTTCTTGATATCCAAACTCTGTGAAACTCTCTGAAAGGGTGTTAGGGACCCCTTAGGCCCTCTCTCAACCTTCTTGACCTCTTCCAAGCATTTCCTCTCTCCAATCCGCCTCTGCATAGTAAAAAACAGTTAAATCGCATGCATGCTAATTCTAACAACTTATTCAAAAATACAAAAAGATGGTTCTTTCAGATTTTGCTGTAGACATAGCTTAGATACATGCATTTCATATTCTTATAAGTCAATGGAATCTCTCCCAGTAGCTTGCATCCTCTTTCTTGCATCAGTAGGGCTAGTTGGTAAAATTAGGGTTTGCTAGGGTTTGCATTTCCTTTCCGCTTTTCGCTTCTTTCTGCAAGTAGATTAGCTTCTTTTGAGTTAGCTTTCATCCATCAGTTAAAAGGCTTCTTCTCAGAGCTCATAGAAGTTGTCTTAAGCCCCTAGTGGACTTGTGCCAGTTGACTAAGTGACAGCTGCGGCAAGAGCTAGTACTTATGCATATTGCACTGTCGATTCCAAGTTTGTTATGAACTACCGGGTTGATAAAATTAAAGAAGGAAGTTCTGGGAGTTGCAGCATTATTGCTGCAATATTGGGACCCAACACTTTTTTGGGTGCCGTTGCTGGGGAAGCGTCAGAGTATTGGTGATTGGTGCTTTTCTTCTATTTTCCACTACAACCTTCTGCTAAGTAGTTTATTTCATTTCCATTCTGCAATTTCATTTCCGTAAAAGTAGAGTCGACATTTCTTGCTTTCATAGATCAGCATTTCAATTCGGCAATTTCA
Organism: Pinus taeda; assembly: GCA_000404065.3. Taxonomy (NCBI): domain Eukaryota; kingdom Viridiplantae; phylum Streptophyta; class Pinopsida; order Pinales; family Pinaceae; genus Pinus; species Pinus taeda. Next base: position 25,409 of record APFE031310678.1, read on the forward strand.
ATTCTACAAGCGTAGATTAGCATTTCGATTCTGCAGGCATAGACTAGCATTTCATTCCTACATTTCATTTGAGCAAAATAGATTAGTCATTTCCTGCTTTT
>APFE031310678.1:25906-38903 GCA_000404065.3 Pinus taeda
TTTTATTTATTTATTTATTTATTTTTTTCTGAATTAGGTTAATCTATTATTTACAGGAGACCAAAAAACAGTTACAATCAAGCTAACAGCGGGATCCTACTACCAGAGATAATGGCAGAGAGGCTCAACCATGCTTGCGTTTAGGACCCAAAAAAATTCCCACGCAGGGGAGAACTAGAGAAATTCCCACGCAGGGGAGAACCAGAACCAAAACAGTAAACTAGGCCCAAATGTGGAACAACAATCCCATGCAGGGGAGAGCCACAGTGGCCATCTGTCTCATTCCCAAAAAAACCCAAAACATAGTCTATATGACACGTCTACGGCATGACCAGCCTTGACAAAACAACACGTAAGATAACAAAGACAAGTGGACGAAGAACCTGATGAGAGAGACCAAGAACTACAACCCAGACCATGCCATAGCGCCAGAATTGGAGCAGTGAGCTATTCCTCTGGCTCCTCTTCCACGATCGGGCAGGGTCTGTAATAGTCCTCCTTCAGCTCCATGGTTGCAACTTCCTCGGCCGCTGCAGGTGTACGTTCGTTGCTATCCTTCTGAGGATTTGACACCTCAATAAACTTGCCTTTGTCTGCCTGTGCCAAATTGGCCTCGTGGGTCTTGTCTCTCGGAGGTGCAAGATCAGGCGGAGAGCTGGTGCCTCCTTCTTCATCAGATTCATCAATAAACAGAACTGAATTATGGGCGTTAATACGCGGGCGAGTCAGGCGACTGTCAAAGGAGAAGATGGCGGAGCCAAAGAAGGGGGTGTCTGAGGTTCCAAAGGAGCTAGCCTCCAGGAATTGGGTAGGCCGGGAGGGATTAGAGGCAGCAGAGCTAGGGAAATGGCAGAAGCAGTGATAGTGCGGGCAATGGCAAGGTGGGCGGGTCTCCTCCACAGCTGGTCGCCGCAAGGTTCCTCCTCTGCTGGAGCCCTGACGACTCAGCATCCTCTGACGTTCACGGACCATACTGGCAGAGAAATTCAGGGAATAATCCAGCTGAACAAGAAGGTTCAGGCTGTAACAGAATAGGGCAGAGCCTATATTTACCAGAATCCGGATACGAATCAACCAAAAATCAGATAGCAGGTGGGCAGGGACGCAGAGAGGACCTCTGTAAATAGAGCTCCCAGCTCTACCTCGGTGGTCGCCCACCATTAAGGTGGCCATCACATCCATCGCAGAGCCGAGAGGGGTAGCGCAGCCGAGAGAGGCCGGAGTGTTAATGCTTCTGGCCTACCATCCTATGGTTATTAAAGCCACTGTCCGGGAGTGACCTACTCCTCCATATCCTAAGTGACCCTTGCGCGTGATGGGCATGTGGCCTTCACGAGACCCTTGTCCCGTCAACCCAATTATGCTAGCTAGCACCCGCATTTGGGAGGTTGGCATCATTTTGAACCAGGTGAATGCATTCCTGAGCTTGTGCATGATTTTTTAGAATGTCAAGAGTTCCTGCCTGTAGAGTAAGTTCGCTTTCCACACTGATGTTGGCAAGGAGATCAGCTACTTTGTTGCCTTCTCTTCTTGTGTGGTTGAAGGTTATAGCTCTGTTGTTGAATAATTCGTGCTCCAGAGCTTCCAACCTGGCTTCCATCCTCCAGCTCGTAGCAATTTTTTTTGCATTTGAACCATTCAGGAGGTGCTTGGCCATGTTGATCAGGATTTGGGAGTCTCCTTGTACCTCCAGGGGACTAAAGTTGTTTTGCCTTGAAAGAATGAGTCCCTGCCAGAGACCTTCCAACTCAGCCGCGTTGTTTGTGTCCCATCCAATATTTCCATAATAAATCTGTAGAGGCTTGCCTTCATAGTCTCTGATGATTCCACCTTAGCCTGCATTCCCGGGATTGCCTTTCGAGGCTCCATCGAAATTAAGTTTGTAGGAGTGCTTAGATGGGGCGATCCAAAAGGTCTGACCTGTTCTGTTGCTTTTGTGTTTGGTTGTGTTGTAGGACTGCTTGGGAAGTTGTAAGTTCCAGTTGTCCCATATGGCTTTCTCATTGTCTTGAGTTGGGAGATCTTCCTTGTTCCATAATCTGAGCTTCAAGGTTTCTTCTAGGTTCCCACAAACCTTTCTCCAGATGTCATCACTCAAGGAGTACTGGCCTTTAAATATCCTTTTATTTCATTCTTTCCATATGTTCCATAGAAGAAAGCCAGGAAGCAAGCGCCATAGGTGGTTGAGAATTTCACATTTATATGGATGCATTGGCCAGTGCCTTAATGTGTTTGTTATGTCATTTGGAAGCCTGCATCTTCTCTGACTTCTGAAGCTAGTCTTTTCCCATAGTAGATTAGCCAAGGGACAGTCATCCATTAGGTGCTGAGTAGTTTCCTCTTGAGATTTGTAGTTTACACACATGGAGGGGCCATGATAATTTCTTCTCCGGAGTTTTTCCAGGTTAGAATTTTTTTGTGCCCAACCAGCCATAAGAAGAGTGAAACTTTTGGCCAAGAATTTAACTTCCAAATTTTGGACCATATTGGATCTATCTGGGAGGGGTTTGTGCTTACAATTTTGTAGGCTTCTGCAGTGGTGAAAGCCCCCTTAGGCCTGTAGCCCCATCGCAAGATGTCTTTGTCCGCTGAGTATCTGATGCTTCTTCGTTGTAGCTCTCTTTCCATCTCGGCTGTGAAGGGATGTTCCTCGTTCCTGGTTAGTTGGATACCCTGCTTCCACTGTCGATATCCTAGCTCTTGTTCCGGTTCCTAGTACTCCCAAATTTTGTGCTGTTGTTGGTCCTCATCGAGGAAATTGGGGGGGATATGTAGGAGCCCATTTAGCTTTGGCATTTGGTTCCAGGAATCTGTCCAAAATATGGTCGTGCGACCATTTCGTACTTCCCAGAAACTGTGTTGCTAAATCAACTGGAAGTGTTGTCTAGCCGCATTCCATATCAATGAGCCCGAGGTGGTGGGAATGTAGTGTATGAGCTCCTCCTGTGGCATGTTGTTGGCGTACTTAGCAGTCCAGATGATAGCCCAGGTTTTTCCGGGTGAGGAGAGACATTGCCACCATATTTTAGCGCTCATGATTGCATTGTTGTGATTTGGGTCTCTTAGTCCAATACCGCCTTTTTCCTTGGAAGTGCAGACAGTATTCCATTTTACCAGGGCCCATTTATGATTGGTAAAGGTGTTTCCTCAGAGGAAACCTCTTTTAAGGTCTCTTAGTCGTTTGTGGACCCATTTGGGGGCTGCCAAGATTGAGAACAGATATAGCGGCATTGCCTGCAGTACTGCTTTTATGAGCACTACTCGACTGGCAATGTTCAGGGATCTATATGTCCAATGGTTGAGATGCAGTTTAATATTTTCCAAAAGCCTTCTCCAGGTGGAGTGCTTAATGGTGGAGGCAGTCAGGGGGGCGCCAAGATAATTGGATGGAAGAGAGGCAATGGGGAAGCCCAATATTATTGCCACAACTAGCTTGACCACTGGCTGTGTATGAAAGAAGAAGATTTGTGATTTAGACTTGTTGATGTTAGTGCCTGAGGCCTCAGAGAAATCATTGAGTAGGGATTTGAATCGGGAGGCTTCCTGAACAGAGGGGTAGCCAAAGAGCATGTTGTCATCCACAAACTGCTGGTGAGTTATTGCAGGGGAGTTGTGAATGGAAAGACCTTTGAGCTGCTGAGAGAGATGGGAGTGCTTGATGAGGCGACCTAGACCTTCAACCGTTAGGATTAAGAGAAAGGGGGAGAGGGGATCACCCTGCCTGATGCCCCTAGAGGGCCTGAAGGGCCGCGATGGGAAGCCATTGACAAGAATGGAGAAAGAAGAGGAAGATAGTAGACTCATAATCCATCGAACCCACATGTGGGAGAAGCCAAAAGCATTGAGCATTTTTTGAATGTATGACCAACTGAGTTTGTCAAAAGCCTTGGAGAGGTCCAGTTTTAAAATCATACCTGGCTACTTAGTTTGCTTGAGAGAGTGGATGATCTCATGCATTAGGATAATTCCGTCCAGAATCTGTCTGCCTTCAACATAGCCTGATTGTTCAGGCGAGGTTAGGATAGGGAGGAGTGGTTTCAGCCTGTTGGCAATTACTTTAGAGATCACTTTATAAATGACATTACATAGAGAAATTGGTCTGAATTTGTCTGGCGCAACAGATTCCTCTTCTTTTGGGATTAGTGCTAGAAAAGTGGAGTTGAGAGATGGTAGTAGCCAGTGAAGAGTTCTTGATTCCTCCACTACCTCCCAAACCTTGGTTTTGATCATGTCCTAGAAAGAGTGAAAAAAGGTTGTGGTGAAGCCATCTGGGCCTGGAGCTTTGCCCTCTTTTAGTTGAGACATGGCAGAATCCACCTCCTGTGTTGAGATAGGTTTTAGGAGAAGTTCATTGTGCTCCTCAGTTATGAGTTTGGGAACATGTTGGATAATTTTATCAATTGCAGGTCCCCTGTCCGTGTTCTGCTCTTGATGCACCTCTTTGAAGTGTGTTAGAAATTCCTTCTCGATTTCCTCGTGTTGTTCGATTCTTGTTCCATCTTGCTTTTGGAGGAAGGGAATGTTGTTGTGCATTCTGCGTTGCATTGTTGTTCTGTGAAAGAACTTGGTGTGCCTCTCTCCCTCTTTTAGCCACTTGATTCGAGATTTCTGCCTCCATAGTATCTCCTGTTTCTTCCGCCTTTCTTCGAGCTGTGTGTGGATGCTTTGCTCTTCCTTTAGAGTGGCCTCTGTGTGACCTTCTGTAATAATTCTTTGGTGAAGGTTGGCCAAGTTATTCATTAGATTCTGTTGCTCTTTGAATATGTTGCCAAAGGTCTCCATATTCCAACGTTTTAAGTGGTACTTGAGATTTTTTAATTTTTGTTGGAATTGATACATTTTGGAGCCTTCTGGTGGAGTGAAGGCTTTCCATGTGGAGTGGATAAAGTCCCGGAAATTTGGGTGGGTGAGCCAGAAACCTTCAAAGCGAAATGGTCGCCCCGTGACATTGCCAGGACATTGCCACTGAAGGGATATTGGCCAATGATCCGATCCTGAGTGTGGAAGGATGGCTGCCATGATATCTCCCCCTATCCGAATCCAATTGTCTGAGACTAGGAATCTGTCAAGTTTGGAAGCTATATGGTGATTCCCAGTTCTTCTGTTGCTCCAGGTGTATTTTCCATTGTAGAATTGCTGGTCGATGAGAGAAGCACTGTTGATGAATTCTTTGAAGTTATTCGATTCCTGATCCAGTTTGTTTCTTCCGCCTATCTTATCATTTAGATGGGTGATCATGTTGTAGTCTCCTCCTGCAATCCATAATGGGTGTTTTCTGAGAATGTTCATAGTTTCTAAAGTGTGGAGAAGCTCGGCCTTTTTCCTTGCATCCTGAGGGAAGTAAACATTGGAGAGGAGCTCATGCATGTTAGTGCCCAGCAGATGAAAGTTTGCTTGTATTAAATGGTGAGAAGCATGAAAGTTTGTGAGGGATAGCGCCTTTGCATCCCAGGCTATGGCAAGTCCTCCCGAAGCTCCTTAGGCTTCCATCGCTACTGATTGACAACCTGCCCAAGCTTTAGAAAGGATTTTCTCTAAGGTATCACTGCTACATTTAGTTTCCTGCCGGAAATAGAGTTTAGGCTTTTCCAACTTTATCATATTTTTAAGGATTCTGAGTTTTCTGGGGCCATTTAGCCCTCTTAAATTCCATGAGATGAGCTTCATTACTCAACATTTCTAGAAGGTTTGTAGTACTTTGTCAACTTTGTGTATCTGCCTGAATCTACCAGGATTTTCCCAACTTCTATTGTCCACAGGAGCTCCGTTTTCCGACCTCTTTTTTTTAAATCTTTGGTTCTAATCCCACCATCCCAGTGGCTTCCTAGCTGTATGCCAAGTTGTCTTTGCTGGTATGCTTTTGAAATTACCACTTCTAGTTTATTTAGCTGGAGTTTTGTGATTTTGTCGTAATCCCATTTATGGCAAACCATTTCCAATTGGAGGATATCTAATCCATCCAGATATATGCCTTCCTGTTATTCCTCCATGTGTTGCACCTGACTTCCTTCTTCTATCAAAGGATCCATACTCTGAGATTGATTTACTATGCCATCTACATCCATATTTTGCATTTTCTCTTGTATCTTTTCAAGGGTGATAGCGGGTCCTGTTTCAGTGTCCTGCAGAGGTTGGGACTGAGGGGGAAGATCCGAGGGCGGAGGGTTGGGAAGAACATCTCTAGGAGGCTGAGAGATCTTTTGATTCGGATCTGGAGAGTCAGAGGCTTGGGTTAGTATTTCAAAGCTATTACTGGTTGAGGGGGTTCTAGCAGTGTTGGGCAAGGGCTTTTTCCTAGATTGGGGCTTTTTATGCGAGCGCTTTCGACTTGGAGATTTGGTAAATCCATCTTGGGATGGGGGTTTGGGGGGATCTGCAGTGTTATTCATGGCATTTAAAGGGAAATCTCGGAACACATGGCCATGGGCGTGACATTTCCGGCATTGGAAAGGAACATGTTCATAGTCTAAGGGTTGAATCCATTCGTTATCATGGTGAGCAAGACTTACTGTATCCGGCAGGGCTTGGTCCAAATGCATGAAGATGCAGATCCGGGCATATGAGGTATATCACTGGAGCTTTGTTTCTTCGGCTGCCTGTATGTATTCCCCCAGGCCGTTTCCTATGTCTTTGAGTAGACTTTCCTCCCAATATTCCTCTGGAAGTGAGTACATTCGTATCCAGACCGAAGCCCAAGTCAGGTCTTCTTTGTCCGGGTTGAATCTGGCTACCCAGTCTCTGAGATATAGTCCCGCTGAGTTGAAGAAGTAAGGGCCTTCGTCCATGATTCTGTACTTGTCTTCCAAGTAGAGGAAGATGGCTGTAAAAAATCCTTTTGGACCCAGGCGCAGAGTTACGTGTCCCTTGGGTTTCCATTTTTCTACTATCCAACCCCACAGCACTTTCTCTGTTGGCCAGAACCCGATGAACTTTCCTATGAGGGCATGATCCCTCATGTATTGGATGCGTTCGTCAATCTTCTGACCTAGTAGCTCTATTCTTGGCCTCACAGCTGTAATGGGCTTGCAATTGTTGGAGGTTATTTTTGGTCAGTCCTCTACTCTGTCAGTCCTCCCATGGTTATCATTTGTCTTGTCTGCTTGCTGACTCGGTCCTGTTTTCTTGTTCTTTTCCGCTTTCTGTGCTCTGAGCGCTTCCTCATCTACCGATCCAAAGATGATGGTCGCATCCTTCTCTGTCTACATGCCAGTGATTTGAGGGGAGAGCAGCTGCACTCCCCCCTATGGGGGATCCATGTTCGTTACTTCCGTGCCTCTGGCAGCTCTGGCTTTTGCAACAGGAGGTCAGGTCCTCGATGGATGGATCTAAGGGCCGTGCTGCGCCATTTCAGTGGTTGCAAAAACCCTTGCAGACGACCTTCAACACTCCGTTTCCTCGACCTTAGGCTTTTTAGTCATTTCCTGCTTTCATTTCAATTCCACATTTTCATTTCAGCCAAATAGTTAGTTGCAGTTCAATCTATTTCAGTTTTGTAGGTACAAGTAGAAAAAAAATGAAAATCAACCAAAAAGATTTTCTTTCATGCCTTGTAGGAGTAGAGATAAGTCAGAAAAATACTTGCACAACACCCCCCACTGCTTCACACAGTCAACCTTCTCTCTTCTTCGATGGTTGTGATTAAGAAGAACCCCTGGGCAGACATCAAGGCATATTTAAAGAACCTCTAGGGGAGAAGAAGAAAAAATTCCACTAAAGAAAATGGCTACAAGCAGAAATGTTGGGAGCAATACTTTTTCTTCCAACTCAATCCTCAGAGGTGAATGTGAGAATCTGATGGAAGATTTCAAGAGCGAGATGAGGCAGTTTCTTTCCATGCAACTAGATACCTTACAGATCCAAAGGAAGCAAGAGGAAGCCAAGAGAGCTTTGGTCATCTTTTGTCCCAGGTGCACTAGAAAGCATCCTAGGAACGTCCATTCTACTCCATAGAAGTGTGTTTTGTCTGTGAAGAATACCATCCTACAGATCAGTGCCCTTCCTTGCCTGGAATGAAAGCTACATATCAAAGGGCCAAATAAGTCACTGAACCACTCTATTTCATGAACCAATGGAGGTCACATGGACCCATACCTTACTAGCAGGAACTGCAAGGGACATCCGAGACCTATTATGACCCCTATCGAGCCATTTTCATGCCTTCTTGGGTCCCCCTGCTCATCCTTCCTGGTTCACACCTCCTCCTTGTCCCTTCATAGATCCATATTATGCCCAACCGGCTGCTCATCCATTTCGCTCTTATGCTCAACCACAGCCTCAGTGGGATGCACTTCATCAGGGGTGGAGGCCCTAGTACAACTCTCCTCCCACTCATTTTCCTCCACCACCTACCCAACCACAACCCCATCCACATCCATCTCAAAAATACACCTCCACTCAACTACCCATACCACCATTTCCAAACCCGCACATTGGAGTAGCTCAACCCAATTGCAATGCTGAGGTACAACATGTCCAAATGACTCCTCTTGAGCTTAATGATATTCACCATAGCTCAAGAAGAGTAGTGCAAGAAAGAGATTATATTGACAACATTGAAGGAACACATTCAACAAAAGAAGATTCAAAGGAGGAGATCAAGGAACCATGGGCTGCACTTGATGAAGAGAAGACATCAGAATCAAAGATCGAGAGAGTACCCTCATGGTTACCATAAAATCCTCCATGTATTGAAGAGAGAACTCAGCAAAAAGAGGAAGATGTGAAGGTCATGATAGAAGAAGATATGGAGAATCATCCAGATCAGCAAAAGGACCAAGGATATCAGAGCTATATTGAGATATGGTTTCAGAAGGTCACTAAGTTGCAGCAGTACTCTCTTCTTCAAATATGCCTAATCCCTTCAAAGTCAAATCATTTGGTCTCTGAAATCTGGATAGTTGTCAAAGCATGCATTTCAAGCCTCCACATCATTTTGTCTCTAATCTCGATGTGCACATGGCTCCATTGGAAGTATTCTTATACTTTATTTTTCAAGTAGGGTAGGGTAGAAAAAAAAAAGGAAAAAAAAAAGGAAAAAGAAAGAGAAAAAGAAAAAAGAGAAAAAAGAGAAGAAACTAAAAATAAGAGGAAAATAAAGATATAAGGTGAAAACCTCCTCGGAGGCACCTCAGATCGGCTCATTGATTGAAAACCTCCATGAGGCAGTCAATGGGTTGAAAAAAAAAGAGAATAAAAAAGAATAAGATCCTTGGGTGAAAGCCTCCCTTGGAGGCGCCCAGGCTAGGCAATTAGGGTGAAAACCTCTATGAGGCGCCCTAGTTGTTTAAAAAAAAGGAGAGAAAAAAGAAGAAAAAAAGAAAAAAGGAAAAAATAAATCTAATTTCTATTGAATAATTGCAGGTTGCAAGAAGGACATTGCAGGTGAGGAGGATTGCTCAAAACAAAGACAGAGGAAGTTCTGTGTCTTCTACAGGAAGTTTTGTGTTTTCTACAGGAAGTTTTGTGTTTTCTACAGGAAGCCTACAAACAAGCCAAAATCGATCTCTGAAGAGGACCATAAGGCTAGGAATATGTCCATGAGGCCTGCAAGCATCCATGTTTCCATCCCTCACCTTTCTCCATCAACTTTTCCATCTCATTGTGCTTCTTTCCTAAAAACTGCGTGTTCCATAGGAAGTTCCTGTAGAAATTAGAGGATTTCTACAGGAAGCTAGAAATGGATTGCAAAAAGGCAGTTTGGCGAGCATGATAGCTTCATAAAGGGTTCATCAATCCTCCTATATTCTTCAAACTCCTCCTCTATCATCTCCATGCCTGCATCACAGCCCAAGCTCAGTTTTTCTTTTCATGCAAAAACTTGTAGAATTCCTTGAAGCAAAAATACCTAGTGATGAAATTTGTTTTTTCCATAACTTGAAAACCGTGCATCCATTTACAAAACCGTTTTACAGGGAGTTGTATAGGGATGATGGCAACATGTCTGAGCAATTTCAGCTAATTCTAATGCACGGTTTCCAAGAAATCAACCTCCATCACCTTCAGCCATTTTTGCATTTTCTCCATATCCATGCGTCCGTTTCAAAACCTGTTTCATGGGAAGATGCATGTGGGTGATAGTAACCTACCCAAGCAGTTTCAGCTGATTCCGTTGCACTGTTGCAAAGAAATTGATCTCTGTAATCTTCAGCCATTTTCCATTTTTCTCGAAATCTTTGCATCCATTGATCGCAATTTTGCTATGGGAGGTGCATAATGATGATAGGAACATGCTCAGCAAGTTTCAGATCAATCAAGTCTATCGTTCAGGAGCAATGGTGAAAACAAGTTTCTGTCATGTGAAAGTTCAACATCAGCAGCTTGAGGATGTAGATCTAAACATGAAGCCAGCTCCTACAGTGTGGATCCGACCAGAGGATACTTGCCCAAGAAAGCAGCCATGAATCAACAACCAAGCCATCATGCAACCACCGATACAAATGCATGCAGTAGCACAACACCTCACGACAACCATCCGACTTCCAGGTATGTGACTAAAACTTGTTCCTCTATTGCATGAATCTAATTGAAGAATTGCATGAATGAATGGAATGGTGGGATTAAGCCACGAATCTAGCAAGGTTAACCTGACATTGCTTTCTCTAGCACTCAGACGGAAGTCATGCAGTACAGAAAGTTGACTCACGTGAAAATTAAAACAACTGGGAGTGTTGGTCATTTAAATCTCAGTGCAATTGATGGCAGTGATTACAAGGAGAAAACATACAGTTCATGAACAACACTACTGTCTTCATGTGGCCACGTACACCTGGCCACTTCACTCCCTCACCACAAATCACGCAGCAATTACAAAAATGCTCGGCTGACTCTCACCACCCTCTGTTCAACTATGGTCACAACTGGAGTATGCGTCCACCACATCCAGATCAGTTAACCAGTGGTCCTCTGCAAGATTCCTGCCCGATTTCTCGAGGTTTCTACCATTTAAAAAACAAATTTCCCGGCTATTGGGCTTTACAGGAAGCGTAATTTTGTTCTACAGGAAGTCTTCTACGGGAAATGCAGAAACCAACCATGCAGAAAGAAAACTTGGGATTTTCGGCGAATTTCAAGCTCCAAACGAGGTAGGATCGGGGAAAATTTGTTGTGCATGATTTGTTGGTGCAAAATGGTGAATTGAACATGGAATTAAATTAAAAAAATCAGAGGAAAAGTCTTCCTGCACATTGAAAAAAGGTGAAAAATATGCTTGCATATTTTCTGAGTTCTACACAGTTCTTTTTTCCCTCTGCATTCGAAGTCTGGCTTCTTCTTTCTCACCTTTATAAAAAGAGAGATGCAACCATAGGAACTAAGCCTGTGTGAAAGAATGGATTTGCAAGACTGTCCACTTTCTAGAAGAAAAAAACTAGGTTATTTGTTCTCTGATCTGCAAAAGAAATTGATTTCTTTTCAAAAACTAAGAAGCAAATTCAGGTTGGAAAAGTTTGAAGAGAGAAAAAATTGGAAGTTGTTGTTGTGAAAAACATGAAAATTCTAGGAGCAATAACAAGTTTACAAGAGGGGCAATGAGCTATCTTTTTAGAAGAAAACACAGGTTTTTTGCAAAATTTCTGGCTTCAAAAGAAGAAGAAAACAAATAGTTTTATTTGTTGCATGTTTATGCAAAAGAAGCGATGCAATTCTAGGGAAGAATCAAGCCTGAAGAATGTGAAAAAAACCAATGATGAGGGAGCACAAATCATTCAAGCAGAGGGAAAAACAAAGGAAGAACAGAAAAGAAAAAGACTACAGCAGGGAAGGCAGAAGCTAAACAAGATGAGAAGAAAGCCAAAACAGAGCGTGAGGAAGCAAGCTAACAGAGGCAGAGAAGAAAAAAGAAGAGGGAAAAAAGGAGGAAGAGCCACATCTAGCCAAACAGACCAAAACAGTTGAAAGAGTTTCTACAGGAAGCATGAAAACCGTTTCTACAGGAAGCCAAAAAACAGTCAGCACAGTGTAGAAATTTTGAATAATTTAACACATATTCAATGGAGATTATCCTGATCATGTACTATTGTGGAAAACATACACAATACATAAGCTCCTCTACATTGATCATCAATATAGCAACATCAATAACAATAAAACATCAAGAGCATTCACACATTAACACAATATATATCCCGGGGAAAGCATCTCGCTAAAAACCCCAACTATATGTATATTAATGATTGAGTCATGTAACATTACACAACATAATACTTCTCACAAGTATCTCCACCTCTGTTACACACAATACCGCTCAGATTTGAATCAATCACTGGCTCAAATCTCCTTCGCTGCTTGCCTGCCTCCGCTGCTCAATACCTGCTCAAGAACTGATGATAATTCCAAGGCAACCACGTATTTACTTGGTAAAATCAAGTGAGCACAAGCTACAATGTGGGAAAACTCATTGGCATACTCAATCCCCTGATTTGTGCAAGATCTGGTGCACAACTATAGTCACAAATGATAGCAATCTGATTCTCTAACACCTGTCCCTGCTGAACTGAACATGCACTGACATGCAACTGAGTTAACTGATGTATTCATTAGTTGTATTATGAGTTAATAACTTGTGAATTAATTAATAACTAATTCACCCAACTCATCTCTAGTCTATTTTCCAGTTAGACTAAATACAACCAGTTTAACAAAGCTAAACTGAACACAACTCCATCAACTGCACCTCCAGTCCACTAAACTCAACTCACTTGAGTTCTAACTGAAGTCCTGCATGCAAATATTAGTCATCCCATAGGTAACCACGTATTTCCTTCTGGGATCTGCATGTACCACATCCGTAGCTCATCCTGAAGTGCTCCAAGAGAATAAGACAAAGTTTATAGTCTAAATATTATTATGAGCTAATAATATTTGACTGTTCTATATTTAGACTGAGTAGTCACTCCGCTGTGATCTAAAAATAGAAGTCCATCTATTTTTTCCAACTTGATCAATCATCCATAAACAGCAACGTGCAATCCATAGACATGATCCATATGTCTAAAAATAG